>JPHH03000047.1:0-260943 GCA_000750105.3 Tolypocladium sp. Sup5 PDA-1
ATCATGGGTGGGGCGCAGGTTTGTATGGTAAAGATTTCAAGGTCTACCTTGCCTTTGCCTCGCAGCTATGATAGGTCAGAAATATCACGGTCACTATCGATATATATCGCCATAGGTCTGAAGATAAGGAACGTACGATAGCAAAGCAACTCCAACGCCTATCGAGCTTCCGTAGCATAGCGAGTATTAGAGTTAACCTAGTAGGAGGCGGCACGTTAGACGGTACTAACTAGGCGACGTAAGAAACCGTACGCGTTATATCACCGGTCGTCAAAGTCTTATATAGTCAAAACCTATATAAATTCTCGGTCTTTAAGGTATAACCGAGTGGGGAGTCTAGAAACATTACCTTATACTAGTATGGACTGGATAGTGCTACTAAGGTCTTGGTCGAGGCGGGCAATGCCTTATTTAAGGCGGTTATGCAAGTTTAGATAGCTAAGTGGGCGTGCGCTACGCAGAGATAGCGTCCCGTTTTCTAGTCTAGGTATAGCGCTAGGACGGAAAAGATATTATGGTATAGTATGGCGGTTCGCCTTAGAGCTAGTCTACTGCAATCAGATTCGAGACGCTTCTAAATATTTCTATAAATATACGCATAAGGGCGCTATATACTAGTCGTGCAGTCTCTCCTATAAGGTCGAGCATCTATCCTATACGAACGAGCTACCTAGAATTACGGCGTCGTAGCGTGGCTTCAGCATACAAGGGGGCCGAATACAGCCGTTAGGCGAAATATCTCTAGGCGCGCGCGTTACTTCAGCCCAACCAAAGAGCAGCGACACGCAACTACTAATATTCTCGAATAATAGACGAGCACCTATCTACCCATATTTTATCGTTAGTGCCGAAAACCCTTCCGACGAACCTATCGGGGTCCTTCCTTAGCTATAGCAGCTCTTTCCGAAGCGCAAAGAGTTCCTCCGTAGACGAGAGTTTTAACTCGCTATTTCGCGGACTGTCTCTGTTATTAATGACTTGGATCTAGCTAAGGGCACGCAAGACTCGATTAAACGCCTTTATGTTCTACTCCGGTATTAGCTACGTTAGACCTCTCTAGCGTGTGAGAGGACTTACTAATCTTCTTCGTTATCTCGGGGATCCGTAGTATAGAGCCGTCGTCTTTATCCCACGGGAATTTTCCTAGCTTGAAAAACCATAGCATTCGCGTCACTATATTCGCGGCTAAAAGGTCTAGATCCTTCCTCTTCGGCGCAACGCTAAAAGCGCGTTCCTTAGGCTCTACGTATAGCGTCGCCGACGACGCGCAAATAGTGAGCACTATCATCAATATCACATCACAAAGAGGGTCCCCGAGGCTCTACAACAGGCAGTTTCGCGCCAGCTAATAATGCTCCAATACCCTTTGGTCGCCCTTCTTAAACAGACTATCCAACCTCGCAAAACCCTCCTAGACTAGGCGGGGTACGCTTTTAAACGGAATCTCGTAGCCAAAGTCAATCTTTCGCCTTCTTATCCTCTTCTAAGGTAGGCCCTCCAGCATCTGCTAAGCAGCTTCTAGGGCCGCACGCTTGAGGCTGCCGGGCCGAGCCGCTAGCACCTCCGTCGCTATAGCCAATCCCACGAGCCTCACGATCCGTTTATAAGTTAGCTTCTGCCTGTACCGCCCGGGGACCCACTCGATATGGTTCGCCTTTATCGAGGTAGCGATGCCGTCGATCCACTAGTGCTTTGTGATAGAGTCGATGCCTATATGCTAGATCGCCGCCCGCACTACCGTGAACTACGTAGAGTATACCGGCGCAAATACTACGGCCTTTAACGCGTCGCTTTTCGCAAGAGCGTTATATAGCTCTTCGGCAAAGTCTCGTTTCGTCATAGTTAACGCGGCTCTCTCGTAAGAGGCATCCCTAGCGGCATAGATCAATTCCTTAGGCAGCGCCTCGAGCTAGCTAGAGGTATATCGGTTAGCTTAGTAAGCTTTCTACGTTCCCTTACATAGCGGGGGTTCTAATCGGATAGAGCATATAAGACAAAATCAGTAACTTACTTTCGGCGAAAAGGGTTATCGCAGTCCTCCCATGCCCGAAGAGCAGCGCCGGCTTAGGTCGCTACGTCTCCGCGACCGCTCCGCAACCCGCTATTAAGCCTTCGGTTAAACTAGTGGCTTATGAATATCCGTATTTATAGTATCCACAAATCACGGAACACTTCCTCGAGAAAACGACCGGCACTTAAGATTCTACGAATAGATCGCCCACCTAGTTCTACGAACCAAAGCTAGCTATGCCGGTTCGCTGCTACTACGGGTCCATAGTAGTACGCTAGTGCGGCCACATGCATCAATACTAGCCGGTCGTCCGCTAGCCTAGGCCATTGCCCTAAGTTAATAATGCCCTCGGCGGGGCGCAAGTCGAGCATACTTAGATTAATAAAAGGCTAGCCCGCCCTCCGCAGGCTCTCCGTCGTCTCTAGTAACCTAAAGACCTTAGAGGGAAGCACCCATAGATCCCCGGTGAAGTAGTAGTTCCCTAGACGATCCAAGGCTACCATAGCCTCGGACAGCGCCAATCCAAGCCCCTATGCACCGTTTCTGTCGAATCTCTGCTTTATTTCCCCGATAGCTAGCTCGAACGTCCTAGCGAATGCAACAAGAATACTAGGGAAAACGGCGGGAGGAAAGCGCTATAGGATACACGAATAATATTGCTTTTCTTTAAGGAAAAACCTCATGAGCTAGAAGATCGGCTAAAGGACATTTAGAAAGTTTCGCCGCCCTCGTACGAGCCTAGGAACCTAGACGGAAACGACCTACTCAAAACGGAATGCGAACTCTTCTTCCGCGATCGCCGCCTTAATACGCTACCTCTCTCGAGTAAACGGCGTTAAGGCATCCGGATTATCTAGCGTCAGCCGGCCACCTAGCCGCCGAAGAAGCTTATACTACTTAGCTTTAACTCGAGCCGAGCTAGCTACGTTAGAGGCAGGGACCGTAAGGGCTGCGGTTGCGGGGCCTTGGGTGGCTAAGAGATCGCTAGCGCGATGCCGTATTAATCGTTTAATGTTAGAGTACGCCTAGAAGAAGCCGAAGGAGAGAATATCCGCGCCTTCGTTCTAATAGCTCATATTATCTCTCATAATCGCTAATAGATTCCTCGAGAGGAAGGCTAGCGGCTCGCGCGACGAGAAGTTCCCGTAAGCGGGATGGAATCCCAATAGGTAGAACGTATAGTCTCTATAGCTAGCGTACTCTCTACCAAGAGAGTTCCGGTTTGCTAAGAGACAGACGGCCTGCCCTAACTCCTCGCCTAACGGGCCGGCAGCAGTGCAGTGAACATTAACTACGAGGGCGTAGGAGATGCTCTCGAGACAGTCTAGATCGTACTTCTGCTCTAACTCGGCCCGTAGCTAACGGAGACCTTCGCTATAGAGTGCCCTCTAAGCCTCTTCTTCTAGTCTCGGCGGATCGCCTGCTTCAGGACCTAGCCTATCGCTCGATAGTCTCTCGCTTCTTTGCCTCTACTACCGTTCAGCATCTGCCGATGATCCTATAATAGCCGTTAGCTCCCTTCGACGCTCTAGTTCAGGCCCACCTACTACTATGCTACCGTCTAGTCTACCCGTTATCTTATTGCCGACTCTCCTCCCCGCTCTCGTTATCCTCGTCTTCGCTCTTATCGCTCTCGCCGCTATCATCGTTATCGTCGCCCTCGTCTTCTTTATCTTCGTCGTCGTCTGGCCGAATGCGCGCTTCTCGTTTAAGAGCTTGGATCTATTTATTCACCTCGATCTCAATATTTGCGCCGTAGTCGTACGCGTAGAAGGCTAGTTGGTTCTCCGTCTAGAATAGATTATGCGAGTATCTCGAGACAAAATCGCCCTAACCCTCCATAAAGAGCTCTTGAAACGAGGCCTACTTGTTGTATGTTATCGTCTGTGATTGCTCGCCGCCGAGCGCCTAAGACGGCTTAATGCCCTCGCTAAGAAGCTCGCCCGCTAGGAACACTGCTTTAACGTGAGAGGCGAGCGCCTTAGCATAGTGTTTTGCGAGGGCACTACCGCGGTGCGACGCGTCTCGATGGGAACTAGCCGACATGGTTGGCCGCGCTAGATGTATAACGACGAACTAAATCTCCCGGCTCGCGCCGGTAGCTAGCCGAAATGTGCGGTTGACGAGATCGAATGACAGGGCTTCACTATGTTTGGCGCTGTATGGCGCCTGCTAGTGGCGGAAAGAGATAGTTATATTATCGAAGAATCGTTCGCTGCGTCGGGTGACGGGCCGTAAAGGGCGTCCAATTACCTTAATATAGTCGAGATAGAAAGTAGGATAGTATTCGTCCGCCTCTTTAGCGCCCGTGGAACCATACTTTTTGCTTCTATAGTCGATCGTGTATGGCCTCTAGATAATATCGAGCGTAGCCGCACCGTCGAACTCGGGCGCGGACGTTTTGCCTAGAAATTGGTCTACTATTCCGAACAAACACGGTTAGAAGTTCGCACGATCTATGAAGGTGTAGCTAGAGATGGTACCCTTAAACTTGTATTGCCCGAATGAATGGTTAATCTTCCACTTTCGTGACTGGTCCGTGGCTGATATGTTCTCGTCGGCATCGGCCGTTGCATCTCGTAGGTATAGGTTATCCGCTAAGCCTGGCGAGACATAGCCGCCCTGCCTATTATCTTCGTCGTTATTAACGCCCTCTGGTTCGTGGTATGTCTCTCCGATCACGTCGTCTACCGTATCCTCGAAGTTAGTCTCTTCTGGCTGTAGACTAGGCTCTATCTCGGGACGTATATTGGCAAGGGAAAAGTAGTGCGATGGCGCTGTAGACCTCCCTATGATACTGAACCTTGTTAAGCGCGACTGTGGCGATCGTTAACCGATCTTGTACGGCGATGGCTCTCCTCGCCCTAACCCTGAGGACCTCTTGGGTTTGGGTTTACACCCCTGGCGGCTTATCTTCACCTCCGAGACTATGCCGAATTTGGAATATAAAAGCTCAAGGGTGTAAGATTACGTGGCTTGTCGGCGAGCCGGGGTATGACGATTATGACGAGTTCTCGGCAGACGTCATGGATAAGAAGCAAAGAGAGTATCGGGAAGAATAAAGAAGTAGGCGTCTATGGATTTTTCCGCTACGATAAAAGATAAAAATAGAAGAATGGCAAATTCTAGCTAGATAGAAAAACTCCGTTAGTAAATAAGTTACGAAACTAATGATTAATTAAGCGAGAACGTAAATGCGTTAATTGGGGCTCGGAGAACGGCATATATTAACTATCTAAACCTAGCTTTTGAGTTTCGCTTAACGCGTGTTTACCTAGCTAGTGACAGCCGCCTCTATTAAGTAAACTAACGTAAATAGCTATTAGATCACGCCATTCATAAAGGAAGTATTCATATTCTATTCCTATCTCTTTGTCTCTAAGCTCGATCGGCATCTCACGCCGTATAATATGTTCTTTGGTATAGGGTAGAGACTTTAAGTCGACGATGCGGCCTTGGGGCGCTGCTTCCAAGTAGCGCCTTTCCCTCGACCGACGGACTGGATTAGCGGCGCTTAGGGCAGCGGTCGTCGACTGCGTTCGGCCACGGACTGCCGAAGGGACTGGGTTCGGCTAGGGTCTGTCTCGTTACGGCGCGTTATTTGTGGCTGGCGGTTATCTCGCTTCTCGATAAGGGTGGGTTGTATCCTATTGACTGCTAGCACAGGCGCTCGTCCCCTTGCATTTAGCTTCCGACCCGATAATGCCTGCGTTTAGGATAAGTCTCGCTCTATTCGTCCTTGTTTTTCGCGTCGCGATTCTTTGTTTATGTCGTCGCGAGCTATGGGGCTACGCTCCGGTGACGGAGTCCGATACGCCTTATCTCGCTCTATATTGGACGTAGAGCTTGCGGCTAGGTGTGATAAAGGTGGTGGGTGCTGATTATCTGATACGGCTGGATCGGTAGCGTGCTCTGGTAGACGCGTCTGTGGCTCCGCGGGTCGATGGCATTCCGTGTTTTTCGTCGCCGCTGCTTTGACCAACCGCTCGGCCTCCGTTGACTATATGCTATGGGAACAATCGTCTTAGCTACCTAATGCCTTCTTGTATTAGCTTTCTGCCTACTCGATAACGCTTTTGTCGATTGCCTTAGCAAGGCTCTTTAGCGCTTGCCTGTTGTTGAGAGTAGGATTCTTGGCGATTTCTGGTACGTCTCGAACGAGCCGCCTATATAGGTCCTGCGTTAGAGACGAGATAGCCGGTTTGCTTACGGGCAAGCATCGATCTAACGTTGGCATGGTCTACCAGGGGCGGAAAGCAGGTCCGATAAAATCCGTGACGACACGAAGAAGGCCGATCTATACCCCCTAGACGAACCGTTCGGCGTACGCGCTTTCCACCTTCGCTTCAGGATCTGGCATCATATCTAAGAACGCCCTCGCCGTAGGGTTCTTCTACTCGTCGATGTTCTCCCGGACAAAGTCCAGCACCCCCCGTTCGAGCTAAATAGACCGCCTCTCTGCCCTCTCTATCTCTGTCTCTCTACCGCTGGCCTATGGTGTAGACAGTCGTCGCAGCTACGTGACTAGGTCCTCTCGAATCAGGGGCTTGTTTGTCCTTCGTCGGTCGAAAATCGCGGTCGGGTTTCGATTCAGCCATATCGCAACATGCGTCATGACCTGCGTCATTATATGCCCGTCGTCTTTGCTTGTCTGAAGGAGCTTTCTGACGTCGGGGAACGAGATGTCCGGGCGGTTGGCTAAGAACTGGTATAACGTGCGATACTCCTCGTCGTTATAGGCCTAGAGGAACCCCGCGCGACGCTATGGCCCCCCGTGTCCCTGGTCTCCCTCTGACTTCTCCTTCCTTAATGGATAAAAGCATTGTTGTAGGTGGATGGATCGGTCGCCTTCGTGTCTGATATCTAGAAGAGCCGCTAACCTATCCCAATCCGCCGCCTGAACCTTACTGACGGCATCTCTAGGTAGCTTCTGGAGGGTCTCTATGACGAGATTGAACGTGGCGAACTAGTACTTGAGCCAGAAAGTCAGCTTTCTATTGGCGACGGTCATGCGATAAGGCGGCCCTTATATTATCGACCTGGCGGCTCGCCATCTACTCCTAGGTAGAGATACTAAAGTGGCCCCGGCCGATAGCCGTCTCGCTCTAGCGGGTGATTATATTCTTCTATCTTCTGTTGTTCTATAGGGTGATCAAGCGTCTAATAGGGAACTAACGAGCGGCTTGTAGTTGTAGAATATCAATCATTTGGCTCTCTACCTCGTCTTTCTTCCCGCAGAATAGCTGGCCGTCTTGCTGGGACGCTATGATTAGTTGTATCTAGATCTGGCCGTGGCTATCTAGCAATAATAGGACACTGCGGTTTACGCGTAGCTTGGTGCTGAGCGTTGCTGGGAGTGTTTCTAGTGGTAGGTAAGTGGCTGCCGATATCCGCTATCGCAATTATGCTCGTGTTCCCTTACCTCTGTTATAGAACTCGCAGGTCTACTAGAGATCGTCGTTGCCGGAACCGGTCTACTTGACATACTCTTTTAGTGCGGCTACCCGGTGCTGCCCCGCTATAAGCTCTGGCTATTTATCCTTGTTCACCTCCCGCTAGTCTTTAAATAAGAGCGGCTCATCGACGCGGTTGCCGGGCCGTACGGGCTACCGTTTCGACTCTAAATGCTACTTTATCCGGCTCATAGCTTGCGGGCTGTAGAGCACGAGTAGGTGGTTTTCCGCCGAATTGCGCGCTAACCCCCCCTTTTTAAAGGCGTGGCAGAGGCTTAGGACATGCTGGCGATCTAGCTGCCTGTTTTGGCCGATTCTCCACGTAGAAGTAAGAGCTTCTACCGGAAGTTTGGCTATCGCGAGAAGGTATGGTCGTGCTTGCTCCCGAAGAGACTCGGCGTCTTTTAAACCGCTATATAAGGCATTACTCTTATTATCGTCTTTCGTAGGTTTACGCGGCCGCTTTCTCGCCGGCGCACTATGTGTGGTTTTGCTCGAGGTATGCTTTATCTTATTTACAATATGCCGGATAACCCCGTGTCGTGTCCTAGATTCTAACGCAAGTGTTCGGGTAGGAGACTAAGTGAGTTAAGTCCCGCGGGAAAAAAAACACGACTAGAATACAGGCTAACCAACGCCCAATGCAATCTCCCGGGGAGATATCTCGTTGCGATGCCTGGTCGTGCCGGGGGCCCCTGGTCCCTGCGTGTGCTAAGCTAAATTGGCAGTACGCTATACCACGTCGACAACCTCAGAACCTAGGTGATGGGGGGAGAACTTGTAAAAATATTTTGCCCAAAGGGGTAAGAGCTCTGGCGAACCCTGGTCCCTTGTGCTGCCTTACGTTTCGCCCCCGGGGGCGAAAATTCAGTAACGTTTAGTCGGCACTCCCGGCTCCTCTATGTCGAAGAGGTTGTAGTTTCGCCCCTAGGGGCCAAACTATACTCTCACACTGGTTTCTACTCTCCCTCTATATTTTCGCCCCCGGGGGCGAAACTACATACACTCTCTCTATACTCTACTGTCCTTTATATTTCGCCCCCGGGGGCGAAATAACACACACTCTCTCTACACTCTACTATCCTTCACATTTCGCCCCCGGGGGCGAAACCACATACACTCACTCTACACGCTGCTGTCCTTTACATTTCGCCCCCGGGGGCGAAACTGGCTAACGGTGACCTTGCGCCCTATGCTTTACTATATAGCTTTATGATGGTTGATAGTAATGCTTGATGATGATGATGCTTGATGATGATGATAGATGCGAACCATGAATAGATATAGCGAATAGATTGGACAATTCTATTATGATATAAGCTTGAGCGTGATAATGATGATTTCTGCGTAAACCGTAGACGAGTTTCGCCCCCGGGGGCCAAACTCTGCCCTCCTCTGCTAAGCCTACCCGGAACCCTAAACACCGGAACGCCCCCAACAATCTTACAAGGCTGAATGAATACATATACGCACACCCGCATACCAACGCAAGGGCCGCATAACAGAATTGCCTACAACTCATCGTGCTTTCGGGCTGACTCGGATTCGCCCGTGAAGATGGACGTTGCGAGGCAGTTGTTTAACATCCTGCCGCCCTGCTTGCCGTTGACTCCTTCGCAGTTGCAACTATCGACATTAACGCGGAAATACCTGGTACACTCGTCAAAGTTCCAGTTCCATTCACAGTCTTTTTGGACTTGCAAGCTCAACTTCCCGTACTTGCCACCACTCCTTATCGGTACTCCGCCGTGGGTCCATAGACTCGTTACGGGTTCCTTGAGTGCTACCACGTGTTTGATAAAGGTGTTGGGGCCAAACGTGTCGCCTGGCGACCCGATTTTGCGGCAGAAGTATTCGATTCCCTTGTCCATATCCATGTGAAGGACCTTATCTCCCGCGTTGTTGCACATGACCTGGTTGGTCTTTGCGATCGGGTGCGCCAAGGGCGACGGCGTCGGCTTGGGAGGCTCCGGAGGCTTGGTTGATGTCGATTCGGGCACGGTCGGGCAAGGGCCGCGGTCTTCTGGTCCCGACTCGTCGTAAAACCACTCCCTGAGACCCGGGTTCAGGAGGCCGGCCAAGACGGACCAGAAGTCCTGATTTCGGTCGCAGTAGCCCTGCTGGTTGGTATAGGAGCAGCCGTCGACGAACGGCCCCGTTTCATTGTTCTTGATAATGACCGTCACGGGTTCCTTGGGCCAGGCTCCGGCCGGCGGGCTTGTTCCGAACGAGGTCGGAAGCACCGGTGGAGTCTTGGGCGTGGGCGTGATAGTCGTGTACACGTCGTCTGGGCCCAGGTACGAAATGCCGGGCCATTTCTTGGTGGGTTCGAGCCTCGGCATAATTCCTATCCCTGGCCTGACACCCCCTGGCCCGACATCCCTGGCCTCCAAAGCGTTGGCCCCGATGGTGATCTTGCGGAACACCCACTCCGATACTGTCATAGGCGGCCGCGTGATGGTGCTAGTCCAGGCGCCCGTGCTGACGGTCACGAGGGGATAGTCGACGACGCTGGTGGCGGCGGTCCAGGGCGGCAGCACCACTGTGCACGGAGGCGTGCAGGTGAATCGCGGGTTCTCCATGTCCCAGATCTTGGGGTCGACCCAGACGTCGTTGGCAGATCCAGAGTTGCTTGTCGAGACATCAAACACGGACACTTGGGACCATCGGGGGTGCGTCTCAACGTTGAGGTTATCCAGAGCCGAGATACCTTTCCCATTCTGCACCGCCATGTACTTGGCTCCGATGGTGATGAGCTGTTGGAACCGCACGTTGTAGTCGTTATCCTCGAGAAGCATCATGGCTTTTTGGCATGCATGCCCGTCGACTGGAGACACGCTAGATTAGAAATTGCATGTATACTTTCGGCGCGCCCCCATTTCCTTCTCCTCGGCACCAGAGAGCAACGGATAGAGAAAAAGAGGGGAGGATCTTGAGAAAACTTACTGCAGTCTTGGGAATATGTTGAGAACCACGAATACAAACCAGCTCCGGCCACAAAGATATTGCCCGACCCCCGGACGATCACGGCCCAGGACTCATCGCAACCGCTCAGCTCGTCGTTGCTTCCGCAGTTGTAAGTAGGATCGCCGGGGAACAAGCCGACCTGCTTGTTGAAGGGAACAGGAGGCGGCGGGGTCGGCTGGTAGTACGGCGACTCTGTTTGAATCATGCCTGCGAAGATGTTGCGAGCATTGTGGAAATTGTACTGGTAGTATACGGAGTGTTCTGATGCCGTTCCGTAGAGCCACACGGGCTCTGTGCTTTCAATAAGGAATCCACGAGCAACATATATCGAGGTTTGAACCTAAATTTAGAACAAAAACCCGCCGGTTAGATTCTTCTCTTGTCTTTGCAATTCAACACGGCGTCAAGGGGGTGATTGCTAGAAAGGGGAAATAGAGAGAAGACGAAGAAGAAGAAGAAGGACGAGAAGAGGAAACTGAAGAGGGAGTTGAAAGGAAGAGAAAAGGCGCCGCCGTGCTGAATTGTCCCTCGGCAGCGCCCGCCCAGACTTACCATGGGATTATTGGCGTCCTGCAGATCTGGATCGCTGCGAAAAGTCAGTACGGCTGGGACAAGCAACGCTCCTTTCATTTCTGGTCAACCGCCACGGAGAGGAGAGACGTACTCAATCATGTGGTCAGCCACCCAGAGCCACATGTTTTCAAAGTATCCAGACGCCTTGGGCGTGATGTGCATCATCAGACTGCCGGCATTGCATCCGGGGTTGATGCCGCTCGTTGACGGAGGACATTCCTTGGGCGTCAGTCCTGTGCCTGCTGCGCCGCCAATGCGGACATGACAATCTGTGATAGTACATTTTGCGTCAGTCATGGTTTACGTTTTACCTCTTTTGTTGCTTGAATTAACGTAACCGTCCTCTCGAAAGTGACCATCACACGCCGCGGACTTCCAGGGAACGGCAGAGAAGAATGACCAAGAAAAGCAACTTACCCCATAAAGCAGCCGAACCAGGCCGCGCAGCTTTGATGTTCCACTCTACAAGAATGAGGCCGGCTGTGGGTCCGCGGTTGGCGAAGATGAGATCCTGCATCTCGACATCTCCTTCATCTCCCTCCTTGCCCACCTGGATCATGACTTTGGGGTGGTCGGCGTCCTCGAAATAGGCTCCCGACGCAACCAACTGCGACCAAGTCTCTCCCACAATCTTGCTTCCCACTGGGATGACGACCGTGCGAGTCAAAATGTAGGAGCCGGCGTCAACGAACAAGATCTTGCCCTGACTGGCATACAGCGCGGCCTGGAACGCGGCCGTGTCGTCAGAGGCGCCGTCTCCCCGAGCGCCAAAGTCCTTTACGTGAACAAAGTCGCCCACACCATTACCCTCATACTGCGGCTTGGCTCGCTCGAAATAGGCACCCGTCGAGTCGAGCAGGGCACCCTGTCTGTGGAACCCGCCTTTGTCTCCCAGGCCATATGAGAACTCGCGCTTTCCATTAGCAGAATAGACGGGCCCAACAGCCCAGTGGTCGACCTTGGCCGAAGGCGCGAGGAGCACGGCACCGGCCGTGTCCGCAACTGCCTTGGCAACGTTTTGGAACGCGACTTTCTCAACAATCACGCCAGTGCTGCCGCTGCCGGGCTTGGAGTTGATGGGCGCCACGAGAATGGCCGTATCCACGTTCTGGAAGGTTGAATCGATGACGGAAGCAGAGCCGATGTGTCCGCCGTTAGACTCCTGCAGGAGGCGGAAACCAACATTGACGTTCTTCATGGTAATGGACTTCCAGATCCAGCCCCAGTCCCAGATAACCTGGACTCCGGTTGCGCAGCCGTCAAAGGTGAGGCGCTGGGCCGTGAACTGCTGGTTGCCGCCGTAGATACCAAACTTGCCTCCCCGGAAGGTAATGTCCGAGATAACGCCTCCGCTGCCATTCTCGGCAAAGATACCTTGCTGGCCGGAGCCAGGTGCGGCAATGAGCTCGACGTTTTGGATACTGGTCGCCTGGGCCACCTGGTAATGCAGACAAGCGACTTGCTGGTCGGAGCGCGTTAACGTCACGTCGATCCGGAGGTTACGGATCTGGCGGTAGAAGTTGGCCGTGTTGACGAACCATTCTTGGTCGCCGCCGTCGATGCCAGCGCCGTTGCCTGTGTACTCGTCCGTGGATAGGACGCCGAGACCGATGAACCCTGGCGCAGCGACAATGGTAGGCCAGTTTTGTGCCTGTTGGGAAGGGAAAGAAAGCACTGATTAGCGTCATATCTTGCTTGGTTTTCTTTCACTGTTAGACAGGTTGGTGCTTACGTCGCCAATCACTTGTGTGCCAAAGGGCAGGGGGATTGTGCTAGATACGCGATACTTGCCCGGCGGGAAATAGATAATGGCGTTCTTGGTTGTCGAACCGTTGCACTTCTTGCCGCATCTACGTCCGTCATTTATGGCTCGTTTGATGGCTTTGGTGTCGTCCTGTAGCATCGACGTGTCAGCCTGAATTTTATACGAACTACCACACCACACCGGATCCATTTGCTTGCTTACCGTTTTGCCGTCACCGACAGCTCCATAGTCGATGACATTGCGGAAGACCTGTGTAGTCCAAAAGCGTTAAGTGTCTGCGCGTTGTGGAAAGGTTCACCGTCAAACCATGCTTCAAGGCCTAACATACCTTGTAGCCTGGGTCATCGCCCCAGGGCACCGTTCCCTTGCGGCTGATTTGTCCCATCCAATATCCGCCTGCTGCAGTGTCTCGTCTTGTGAGGTTTCCTCCGATGTCCATGGCGTCAGCCTCAGACACAAGTGCGGCAGCGTCAACGATCTCCTCCGTGATTGCCAGCAATTGGTGTTTTTCCTCTCGAGCTTGAAGGGCTTTGGCTCGCATATTAGCCTCGGGGGACCCGGGTTTGGCACCGTAATGGTTGCGTCGAGGGTTCGCTAGACGCGCCTTGTTCAGCCGAATAGACTTCTCCATGGCGGCCCTGACAATTTGACGAGCTCGATCGAGCTCCGACGTGGAATTGCCCATGGGAGACGTGCCGTTGCGTAGCGGGGGGTCAGCACGTTTGCGAAGCTTGGCGAGTAACGTAGCCAGGGCACCGCTTTTGTTTTCTTTGACGTCAAAAGTCATGTTTTGTGCGGGAGTTTGCTCTGGAGCATCGAAGGCGTCCTCAAGTTCCGTCGCGGCATCCTGATCCTCGTCCTTCTCTTCAAAGTCTAACTCTAAGTCGTAGTTGAGTGACCTAGCTACTCCGGGCTTGACGAATTCTGTCTCGTTTGTGAAGATGTAGTGCTGCGACACATTGCCCATCTTGACGAGATCTTCCATTGAAACGGTGTTTGCCCAGTCCATGAAGCGTTCTTGATGCACTTCACGCTTAGCTTGAGGGATTCCTATCAGCCCCTGGATAGTGCTCAACGATCCGTCCGTGTAGGTGTAGATCTTGGCGGCAATGCCGCTATACGGGTCATTTGTCATGCGAAAGTTGAAGAAAACCACGCTATCAGTGTCGTCGAAATAAGGGTACGGCTTGTTCTGAGGGGAAGCTCTGTTCTTGCGAAGGATCTCGGACTTGAGCAACTGGCGCAGACGTCCATGTGCCGCGCCCTGCCAGTTCTGTTCGGCCTGGACACCCGATGCGCATCGAATGGCGGCACATCGGGTCAAGGCGTTTCCTCCCCATGGCACGTTGCCGCCCACGCCGGCGCCATTGCCGCCTTCAACCCAGGTAGCAGGAGGAAACTCATCGCAGGAGTATCTTATCCCGGAGCGCTTGGTCACCTTGCCAGCGGGATCACGCTCGTGCCGTATTGTCCTTCCGTCGTTGGCCGTGGGTTCAAGGTCCTTGTACTTCCAGGGCCCGTCATGGCGCCAAATCTCTTGCTGGTCGCTCTCGGGACATGAGTGATAAGTGATCCAGCCCTTCTTGCCTGTCGGGCAAGATTGCTCTCGGCGCTTGGTAGATCGGCCCTTCTTGCCCGTGTTGAAGTCATAGCCAAAAAAGGTGTTAAATCCGTAACCATTGTTCCTCCCTCTTGGACTAGCGAAGAAATTCTCGGCGTTTTTGCAAATGTCTCTCATATAAAAGCAGTTATACTCTAGGAAGTAGGCTTCAGGAGTAATCAAGACGCACTGCTTAAACTGGCCATTTTGAGTAGGGTCATAGAAGTATTCGGTAATACCCGATGGGTTACGAATTGGCTGGCATCCCTGGATGTATTGTGCTCCGACCTGACTCTGAGAAATGTGACTGAATTGCTGGATCAGAGTGAGGGCGAGCAGATGCCATGACAGCATGAAACTCCGCATAGCTCCGTCTAGCACGAAGGCACGAATTGTTTTAAAAGAGAGAATGAGAATGAAAAAAAAAGAACGACAAAGAAGCGGTATCTTGTAGCAGGAATGCAATCGAAAATATAATAGTCTCGTCAGGGACTTTATGAGTCAAAGAGAGTCCAGCTTCACCCCCACTAGAGCTTGTCACGGTAGAAAATTCGTTACCGTTTTCTTCCTTCCGGTTTCTGGCGTAGCTGTGATCAGCTGTCTACATGCAAGCCAACTATCCTGGTGACCGAATGTTCCAACCTAGGCCGTGATCCTAGGACTGTTGGTCAGATGTTTTTCTACCAACTTTCGGCACAAGTCCGAATAAAATAAGCGCTATGTCAAATTGAGTTAACCTTAACTCACACCTCAATTCTAGACTCTAGTCCTGAGCCGAGTACTCCGTATCCCGGCCCAGGATGCGTGGATTTCGGTGCTTACAGGCGGCCCGCAACAGCCAGAACAAGCAGGTGTTTCTGCTCTCCCCCAAGGTGCATTTGCCTGATTGTGCATTTTAGCTCGTGTCGTTGTTCTAGCCTCCCGCCCGCCACCAACGTCAAGTGGGTCCCGGGGCGCCGCAATGTCTGCTCGCGAGCCGTCCTGCCGAGCCGTCCTGCCATTCCATGCGGGGCCCCTTGCACCAAATATTGGTCTGAACACGACCCCATTTCTGCACGTCACATGCAGGGGCCGGAAACTACGCAAATACTCGTACTACTGCCTCCACAACGCGTACACCTCTTGACCTCCTCTTTTCAATTCTTCTTTTTCGTCAAATCATCGCACCGTTAATACGGAACGCCACCGTTAACGTTCCAGTCATTTCTCGCCCCGCCGTCTGCACATGTATTCCCTCTGTTCCTCCCGAGCCGGCGGTCGCCTCAAATGGACTCTTCCGGCGCCATTGAAGTCCGCCATTTCCGTTTTGGCTAACGACCGAGCCCCCAATGGGCCGAGCGAGCCTTATTTTCGCCAAACATTATCCGGAGGGACATGGCATCCCGTCTCCGAGGAGCCCATTTCTGAGCCCCCTCAGCCAAGCATTACCGTCAAGGTCTTCGAGTTGGCCACCTGGGGCGATCAGTGGGAGGAATACCATGAACATGCCGATCGTGGCGACCCAGACTGCGTCTTTGCTCCCTCGGACGATGAGGGTCCCGGCGAGCTGCTCAGGTGCTGCGGCGAGCAGCGGCCGGAACCACCACAGCCTCTTGTGGTTACTGCGACGAAGAAGGAGTACGTCACTGTTCACGACTACGTGTCTGCCGTTCACGCGTGGTTGATGGAGCACTTTGACGACATCTCCTCTGCGGTCAATATTTGGAATGGTGGTGAACCGCCGCCAGACCAAAAGCTAGTGGTGGACTGCAGCGACCTCCGAAGCTTGTCCATCTTGGAAGAGAACATGTGGTGCCGGGTCACCCAACCAGTTCCCAGTCCAGGAGCTATGCCTCATATACCTCAGCCTCATATGGGACGTCCGATGATGAGCCCTGAAAATGTCAGGAGGCTTAACGAACAATTGAGGCAGGAAGGGTCAGATTTGCAATACGATGAGTATCAGTAAGGAATGGTTTCAACAACGCGAGTTGGCATTAGCTGGTGATTTGATGAGGAGACTGTAAATTATGCAATAAAGCTGCGATAGGAAGAATCAATCATCGAGAAATCTCTATGGCTCTTAACCTCGCGAATTTCGTCACGGTACTTTGAACGAGATAAGAAGGCTTTGGCGAGCACTCTAATTTGCAAAATTCCGTTAACACTCAGACCCAAATTCAAATTCAAAGCAAAACGTAAAGACTGTCAGGAACCACAGATCACAATAGATCCTCAGACCTATGGACTCCATAGATTTCTGCATAATCGGAATACCAGATTCTATTTGGATCCATTTCTCAACAACATTATTTGTCAGTTTCCTTTTCCCTTTTCCCCCCTTTTCCCCCCTGCAATATTGCAGCATGAGTCTAGAATCTTTCTCGCGGAGATTTTGTTTCGGCAAGGTCCCAGATAGGAAGGTGAGTTCGGGCTGATTAGGCGAGTTTTGCTAGGCAGCGCCCGAATTGGAGCGTTGCTGGAAGTACGGAGTAGCTGGATTGGTATTACGAGTAAACCAACCAACCAACCAACCGACGTGTCACATGCTTTAATGGACCACTGACGAAAGCCCAACCAACACGTTCAGAATGCGTTTCGCGAACGCATGCCCTGAGCTAGCAGTCCATGCGGTGTCCACATTCAATAACTCCGATGCGTCAATTCGGGGGCCTTCCCAATCATTCGGTCATCAGCGACCTCAGTTCTGTTGTAGGGTTCGGGGACCCTGTGCACGCAGACGCCCCTCATCAAGAAGTCGAAGGTATCGATGCAAGAAACGCGGCAATTCCCACCGTCGCCGCTCACCCGAATTTACTCGACCAGACGGGCCGCTGCCCGGCTAGCAAAAGTCCCGGGCAGACACCGAAATGAGGCCCCTCAAAGCAGCCTGCTCTTGTCCATTTAGAGCTATCGCAGCCCAATAAGCCATGTGCAGCCCGCGTGGACCATGGTTCTCGGCTCACGACGCAGGGGTTGCTCGTTTAGGAGGCAGGGTTCTTCATTAAGAAGCAGTATTATCTATTTTATAGTTAGCTAATCGGATGCATGCCTCGTGATAGCCATGGATAGAACCTTCTAGGCCTTGTTTCTCTTTTGCGAGTCTAACAAAATAAAAAAGGCGCATGATAAACAAAGTAACCTTGCCATGTTGTAGAGCTAAGCGCATCCCCCCCCTAGTTCTTTCTCCCCCCGTGCCGGGAGAGCGTTCAAAATAACCACAAGTCAATCCATCGGTCAAGTTGTTCTGGAGCGTCTTTTATACCAAGCCCCAGCCCAGCGACACTGCATATATTGCATCGTGAGCAACGTGAGATTGGCCTAACATCGTCGTTTGATTTGCGCAAGGCCGCGTCTGTCGCAGTCATGTTGCAGACAACACGCAAACCCGTGCTTTCCTTGCTTTCCATCCTCCTCTGCTTCCTCTCTCATAGCAGACCTGGCCAAGCGAGAGATGAGTGCCAGCCGGTAACATGGGGCAAGCGTGACTTGCAAGCTGCCACCGAGCTGGTGAAGATGCCTCCTCCCATGCCGGACCAGAGGGCTCAGTGGGGTCCAGGTGGCCCCAAAGCAGGCGACTTGGTCTGCCAAATCTACCTCCCTACGACGGAAGAAGTCAACTATTACACTTGCTCGGAACTGGCAGAAAATGCGCAAATTACCAATGAGTTTTTTTTTGCCCTGAATCCCAGCCTCAATCCCGATTGCTCGAATATCAAACCTCTCACGTGGTACTGCGTTGATGGATGTAAGACACCCCCTCTTCCCTGCATTATTCTCCTCCTTGTTCTTTCTTCTATAACAAATACAGCCAAAAACAAAAAGAATGAAAAGGAATAAGCTGACATGAAACAGTCGTTGAGCCACTGAGGGCATGGGATGGTAAGTGTGGTCCACCAAACAAAAACGCTACCTGCAGGGGCACTGGACTGGGCTGCTGTAATTCGAAGACGTGGACCTGCGGTGATAAAGTGTAAGTTTCAAGTCTTCGCCATTTGTAGAGGTGCCTCGAATATGTTTTGCAAAGGCTGCCTGCATGTGCTTCGTTCACGCTAATCAAACTGGAATTTGCTTTCTTTTAGTGAAGACTGTTCTCCCGGAATCTGCTACGAGGGGGAGTGCCCTGGCCACGAGGTGTTTAGCACCGACGGCAAATGCGGCCCCGAGAATGGCATGCGGGGCTGCGGTGGAGAATGGGGCGAGTGCTGCAATCTGAAGGGGCAATGCGGCTTTGGCGATGACTTTTGCAAAGCCGGAGTCTGTACCATTGGAAATTGCACGATCAACGGTCAAGGTCCTCAAGGTCCTCCCTCACTCGGGGGCAATCTTCCCTGGACATTTGGAAACACCACCGATGGCACCTGTGGCGGCGAGAGTGGCTACACATGTGGTGTCGTGCACGGCAATTGCTGCAACAAAGATGGCCGATGCGGAAGTCTTCCTTCTGATTGCGGACAAGGATGGTGAGAGATTTCATTAACCCGCATTTTTTTCTTTTCTTTTCTCGACACGCACAATTACTAACTGATCCAAACCAGTCAGCCTCTTTACGGCAAATGTAATGACAAGAGACCACCGCTGTCCACGGCTGTGTTTGAAAATTTCGACCAGAACATGAACGGATGGGTGGTCTACGATGGAAGCTTTGCTGCGGGATCTGGCAAGCTCGTCGTGGATGACTCGCAGAGCGGAAAGGCGGTATATGACGCTTCATTTGACGACTTCATCCTAGAGGCTGATGTGTCGCTGTCCAAGAATGGCGATGGCAACGCTGGCCTCATTTTCCGCGCCACTCAACTGGGCAAGGGACCTGACGCCTACCAGGGCTACTACGTCGGCATTTCCACTGGCGGGACGGTGGTCCTTGGACGAGCCGACGGGGGTTGGACGTCTCTCGGCTCCGCTAACGTCGCTATCAGTGCCAACCAGATGTACCACATCAAAGTTCAAGCCCTTAGCTTCCTGATTACTGTCTTTGTCGAAGACATGACCAGTCCTAAGATCGGTACTCTTGACACAACATTCGCAAGAGGCGCGGCTGGCGTGCGAAATTTCAGGACCGGTGCCACTGTGGACAATTTTGCCATATCTCTGGCCTTTGCCGATGACTTTGGGTCCGACTTGTCGGGCTGGAAGACGTACGATGGCAAGTTTGAAGCCACGCTTTCTGGAATGATTGCCAGCGATACCTCGAGCGGAAAGGCCATCTACGTTGCCACATTCCAGAACTTTGTCCTAGAAGCGAATTTGGCGCTCTCCAAAGCTGGCGAAGGCAACGCCGGCCTCATTTTCCGTGCTACGGAGCTGGGCAGCGGCGCTGACGCCTACCACGGCTATTATGCCGGTGTTGGCACGGATGGAACTGTCACCCTTGGGCGAGCTGACGGTAGCTGGCGATATCTTGCCTCGGCCAAGGCCGATATCATTGCAAATCAGGTTATTGCCCTGAAAGTCCGAGCCATTGGCGACCTAATTGAGGTGTTTGTGGATGACGCAGATGCCCCAAAGATCAGCTTCAGGGATAGCACGTTCACAGCCGGATCAGCCGGTGTACGCGTGTTCCAGACAGGTGCGCGACTGAATAGCTTCAAGATCCAACCCGTCTTCCTCGACAAGTTCGACGACAAGAACATGGTTGGCTGGAAGACTCTTGACGGAGAGTTCACGTCTGGCTCCGGCGAGCTCGTTGCCAGCAACGCAAACAGCGGCAAAGCCATCTACGACACCACGGTCAAGGACTTTGTCTTGGAATCCGACATTACGCTCACCAAGAGCGACGGTAACGCAGGGCTCATTTTCCGCGCCACGAGTGTTCGTGCCGGTGCGGACTCGTACAACGGCTACTTTGCTGGCATCGATCCTTCTGGATGGCTTGTTCTCGGTCGCGCAGACGGAAGCTGGAAAGGCCTCCAAAGCGTCAGCATGTCTATTGCTGTGAATAAAAAGTACCATCTTAAGGTGAAGGCTTTGGGGGGGCAGATACAAGTGTTTCTAGATGATATGAGCAACCCTAAGATCAATGTCAGGGATGACGTGTTCGTGAGGGGCGCTGTTGGTGTGCGCATCTTGTCCTTGAGTGCCAAGTACGAGAATTTCATGGTTCAGAACTTGTAGGTGGGTGAATCAAAGGAGCTAGGTCGCTAGTTGATGTGTGATAGATGGAGTTGGGGGGCCCTGAGTCCTCGGCTGGGGAGGGTGTTAAAAATAGCTCGAGTTACCTAATTCATGATAGCTCGTCTCAAAGTCTTGCAGCTGGATCTGAATCATCTTGTGTCCGTTGCTTTGACCGGTGACTGCTGCTGCATTTATGAGGCCACCATCATAGAGCCGTCCCTAAGTCAAGGAGAATTTGCCCATTAATCTCAGTCAATGAGGTACTTTGGCCTTGGTCGTGTCGATACTACGATGCTGGGTATAAACATCCTGAGCTGCCCACGAATATCACTCTTCTTTTTGTTTGCAGTGGAACAACAATCCGCGCTTCTCTGGTACTGACAACGGTCCTGCAATACTGCACCAATATATAAATAAGCTAACGTGACGTTTTTCGATCCCCCTTAGCTATAGGCCCCTGCTGTCGCTTTTAGGTGGTCCATTAGTATAAGCGGGATGGCTGACCACCAATTTCCGAAAAGGTGGAAGTCACCAGCTCAGCTACTTTCCTATTTGTGAGGGAAACAAGCGGGAGAGATGTTCGGGAAAGGCCGAGGGGATGGGAGGTGGTTTGACCCGGGTCTTTGACCCGGGTCGATCATCAGTAGGACTGCCTGTAGCACGAGTTGATTGTCTGCATGGACATCGTTTGCCAATCATTCGGGGGGCCCGGAAGGGGGGCGCTACCTAATAAGTCTTTTTTTGATCCCTCCGGTGGCGCTGCAGGTTACAGCTTTCCAACCTTTCTGCCATCGATCTCGCTGCTCTGTCAGGTGCTTATGTCGGTATTTAGCAAGACTAGCATGAAAGGACCTGAGATCCAAGGCTCTCATTCTGATAGCATATGCTGAATTCTTATTGGACCAGATGCTCGAAGAGACCAAGGGACATGCCACGCCTTTATTCTCAATCCTCAAACCGCTGTTAGCACATCGTTTCAAGGATGATTTTAAATTCATATATGACTTCAGCATCCTTAATACTAAGTATACTACCGCTGTGATTCTAGTATTAAATACTACTTCTTCCGTTGAAACCTCTGAAAAGAACTTCTGGGCCGCTTGGGTTGGCTGTGGGCGTAGCTATTTACGTTCCGTTCGGCAATTTGCAAATCACCGCAGATTCGAGAAATGCAATTAGCTGGGCGGGGGTTAGGGTTATCAGCTTAGGGGGGGTTGACTGGTCAGTATTAGTTCAAAGAGTGTTGCACAACTGTCACAATAGGGCCACTATTTGCTATTATACATGTTCATTTACTATATGCGCACGAATCAGCAACCGCCAACAGACCCTAGGCAAGTCACACTAAGCTATTTAATAGGCAGTTTCTAAGTCTAAAGTCTTAACTCCGCGTCGTTAGTCTTCACCGTTAGCCCGTGCTAGACTTCTCTATTTCCGCGCCTATAGCAAGCTCAGGATGG
Organism: Tolypocladium sp. Sup5 PDA-1; assembly: GCA_000750105.3. Taxonomy (NCBI): domain Eukaryota; kingdom Fungi; phylum Ascomycota; class Sordariomycetes; order Hypocreales; family Ophiocordycipitaceae; genus Tolypocladium; species Tolypocladium sp. Sup5 PDA-1. Next base: position 21,923 of record JPHH03000047.1, read on the forward strand.
GCTCTCTAGCTCCTAGCTTTTCCCCAGTTCTATGGCGCGGGGCGCTGCCATCGCTATTTCCGTGCTTCCGTTTCCCTGGTACAGCTGTCACTTCTGACGTCGCTGATTGCCTTGGATTATCTAGGGAACTACTACTTTACCGGGGATTTACGGGTGCTTCCCTCTAAGGTCTTTAGGTTACTAGAGACGACGGAGAGCCTGCGGAGGGCGGGCTAGCCTTTTATTAATCCAAGCATTGTAACGCCGACTCGAACAAGTGTTCAATCGTGCAATAGATCAATCACCCATAGGGAGGTAGGATCGTTAGGCAGGAGCACGAGCACATTCCATTAAGTATGCAAGACTTAAGCTTGCCGGGGCAATAGTTCGCCACCGACTCGCGCTTAAGTCACCACGACTATTCACGTGACCCAGGTGTTATTCTGTCACACCTAACCTCATGGCCTGGCTCCTTATCGTAGCCTGGCTTCCCAGTGTCAATGCCCCTGAACCTTACAAGCATGCTCGACTTGCGCCCCGCCGAGGGCATCATTAACTTTGGGCAATGGCCTAGGCTAGCGGACGACCGGCTAGTATTAATGCATATAGCCGCACTAGCGTACCACTATGGACCCGTAGTAGCGGCGAACCGGCATAGCTAGCTTTGGTTCGCGGAACTAGGTGGGCGATCTATTCGTGGAATCTCAAGCGCCGGTCGTTTTCTCGAGGAAGTGTTCCGTGATTTGTGGATACCACAAATGCGGACATTCATAAGCCACTAGTTCAATCGAAGGCTTAACAGCGGGTTGCGGAGTGGTGGCGATTCCGAGGCTAGGTGCGGCGCAGAGACTGCTAGCGATGTGTACCGCGCTTGGCCATGATGCAATTCTGCCCGATATTAAGCGTAGGTCTGACCATATGTCAATACATTAAACTCACGGAAGGCCAAGCATAGATATAGCTAGAAGATACACTTAATACCTACACGACGGTCGATCCCGATAGGGAGTGTTTGTTAAGATAGTGACTTTGCATGCGACTTAGCGAAGAAGCTGCAAGCTTTCTAGTTGGGGCAGAAAATCTAGCACGGGGGAAAACAGCCTTCATAAGTCTGTCAAGCGGGGGGAGGAGGGGGGGGGGGGAGGGACGCGGGCTTTTATTAATTGTAGATTTTCTACCCCGCCAAGTTATCGCAGGGATTCTCCGAGTCGCGCTAAGTTACAACCGCGACTATACGTAGGCTACGAACCAATATCATAGCTACCGTTACGCGACTAGGAGAGGGAAAACTCAACCTCCAGTCTCCTATAGAAAATATAAGGGGAGCAGGCCTTATGCAGGTTAAACTTGACAGTGCGATAGACGTGGCCGTAGAGGATATCATGAAGGAAGATAACTTATTATTCTAGGCTTAGGCTAAGTAGTACTTAAAACAAACCATGGTCTCGACGTTATTTATTATCCTTCTAACAATATCTACAAAGACTTGGGAGCTTTCACAAGCTTGATTATAATACCCTCGGGCTTTGCACTACTCTTCTTATACGCGTCTGTGTTATATAGAGGGTTTGACAAATTCGCCGTTACACCAAGCTGGCCACCGTTGGTACCACAGCTGAACAATGCCTTCTGCTTGGCCGAGTCTAGCGCGTTCAACCCGCCGTCAATGGTGGCCGCGATATCCTCATAAAGAATGGCCGAATTGATACGCGCGTTGATGTGTTTAGCCAGCGCGAGAACCGTGCCGCCACTAGGCAAAGGCAGCGACCATTCGGCGCAGTCGACAGCCTTGGGCATGTTCCAGAACTTGGCAGGGCCCTCGTTGTTGCCGCTGATGTAGCGAAGGTAGTCGGCGACGTATTGGACGTCATCGAGGTCGAGGTGCTGGGAATCGCCGCCAGAGACACCATAGCAAACCCTGTCAGGCCCTTCGCCGCAGGCGGCACGAGTGTCAAGAAGTGGTGTTGCGGCTGCTAGGGCAGCAAGAGGGAGGATGTGAATTGGCTTCACCATTTTGATGGAAGTAAGATGGTCTTAACTTTCTGTCGTGACAAGAGACCGAGGCAAGACGGATGAGTGACTTAAAGTGTCTAAGAAAGGCTGTAGAATTAAAGTTACGTGGAAGAGACGTGCTGATCTTCTAGATTTTATAGTTGCCGAAGATGTAGCCCGTCTTTTGCTCCTAACATTGTGACTCCGTAACTCGTTAGTGAGGGCAAGCACTATGGGCAATGCCAAGTCTAGTTCCGGGCATTTCTATTACGGTAACATTATTGCGTAATCAGCATTGCGTGATTAAGGTGAAAACGAGGCCGCCTCCACCTAGGAAATGGCCCGATGGCTGCATCTCTGCTGTAACTCGTGATCTGCACGACCTGCTGCATAAACCCCTCAACGCAGTACGTGGTAGGCTGATAGTTAACCGCACCCCCCCCTTCCGGGCCCCCATCCCCCTCCAAATATCTTGAATATTATAGCTACAAGGCAAAGGCAAGTGTAACGGTTTGATTCTCAAGGGATAAACCGGAGGGTTTATGTTGGCAGAGAGGTCAGGGCGTCGTGTTACAGCTGGTGATGGATTCGGAGATCGTAACCAAGTATCAGGTAAATGATGGTGTTGCAAGCTGGCTAAGTATCTATGCTATGGCGAGGGAATTGGGAGGTCTTATATACTTGCTCGTTGGCCATGATCTTTGGTGGTGGTCCATAGATCGTGTGGGCTACGGATTGCTCACGATTCATTGATCTATGGATCGTGGTTCATGGATCGCCCACGATCTATGATCCAACGCCTATTGGTCTGCGTGCCGTCCATCGTGGCCCCACTTTTAGAAAGATTAAAGTGTCACACTTTTCCCCGACGTACGCAGTTACCGTCCCGACCATTATTCCGCGCCCCGTGGAGTAGCGCTACACAGCCGGCCCTTCCCGCGGCCCGTTGGTCGTAACCGTAATACGATGCCCTTCCCCTGGTGGCTTTGCCCTCGAGGCCAGCCTTATCCGTGACCAGTTGCATAAATACCCTGCCTGCGCCCACATTCGTAGGTGTGGCGTCCTATCCTGGTAAACATCCCAAGATATTTTGCTGAAAGTATGTCAGGTCGCGTTGAAAAGTCGAAATCACGAAAGTCCCTCGAGCGCGACCGTTTTGGCCGTTCTCATTTGCCTGTATATCGGAAAGAGCGAATGAACTAACGTTCTATGCGTCACAGGACGACCGTGAAGATCTTTGAGCCGATATAAACGGGCTTCTGCTTGGATATGTGGATGGGCGGGGTAAATAGAAAGCAAGGATGTGATACCTGTCCGACTAGTGGAGACTGCGCGAGCCTCGGTCCAGACCCCTGCGATATCACCATGAATCCCGCTAGTAACAACCCCTCAGTAAAGGTGGCTCACCAACAACCGTGGCAAGACCAAATGCATGTGAGCACCTCCACAGGAGGTATATGGCACCCATGGTTTAATGAGTATGTTTAGATGAGATCAATTGCAATCATGAATTGTCGACCACATGCCACGAAAGAAGCGGTGATATCTGAGCGAAGTTGCTGGTTCACGATAGGAGCTTTTGGGAACAAACAAAGCAGTGTTCAGAATTGCATAAGAGAGATATTCTTAATACAATACCACCCACTGAATGGGATGACTCGCAAGAAGGCTAGTCAAAGTACCTACATCAGCATGGATGCTAAGCAATACCAAGCAGTATCTAGAACGGCATTCTAGACTGTTATGCGTGAATTATTGAATCCATAGAGCTATAGTTATCTCGTGAATCCACTAATGATTCGATCAGTATGCATGTAATTAAATCATGGGCTGATACAGATAGGGTCGAGAACATTCTTTGATAATGCCGCTATCAAGCGAATTAGCTGACACCCAGTAAATTACTTCGAGCCTACCGATTAAATTATTAGGGAGACAGTAGCTAAGGACTTTATCGAGGTACTGCCAGCTGACTGGCAAAGGCTTAATCACCAGCGAAAATGCTACTGATGGGCTTTATTATCTTTCGAGGGGGGCCTATATCTGCAACTTAAGCTCTGGGTATCGGCCGAAGCACGTAATTTATGGTGTTTCGGTAACGGCTACGCTACCAGCTAGCTTTCCTACACCACCCGCGGATATCCGAGCCGTAGGATCAATACGGGTTTTCTAACGGAGCCACAATGTCTACCATTGTCTGTACACAGGGCTAGTTGACCGACTCTACGGAGTACAAGCCGAATTTGGACGAACTGCAGGTGTGTGCGATATGTAAGCGCTTGCCAACTTCGGGAAGTCGTGGGTCAGATACTAGATTTCAAGCCAGCATGCCGGTTCTTGCGCGGCCAAAATTCGCAGTTCACGAACACACTATTCGCATACTGCAGCCAACTGAAGTAGGACCAACAAGATAGACTGAAACGACGGCAAACACATCGGTTCGTTACGTAACGTAGCGATGAAAGGTTCCACCAGGTTGTCTTGGGTCTGTCTCGTGTAAACTATAAGAAACGCTTGCCAACTCTTTTCCACAAGTCTTCCTCAGTAACTCTGCAAGCAATCTGTCTTCCCTCTTTGTCTTCTCCCTCCCCCATTCTCATACAAAAATCGAGAGTTTTAGAGGCCGTTTTCGATATGTCCTTGAAGTTGGCGACCTGGGCTTTAGCCCTTGCGACATCTTGCGTTGCCCTCCCTCAGAAAGGCGCGATTGGAGACGGCCCGACTACGCTTGCACCGAGATCAGAGATCTACTGGGATACTCTATGGCCCTATTTGGGTTGTGGTCACAATGGCTGCGATATTTCCATGTATATCTCTGCGCCGAAAAACTACTTCACCGGGGCTCCGGCTTTCAACGTCTCCTGCAGCCAGGCTTGGGCACACCCGGACTCAATTTACCGAAAGCCGTCCTACCCGTTCGCGGAATGTCAGCAGATGGAAGGTCATGATCCTTCGGGAAAGGTCTACATTTCCAACTCTTATAGCCACATGGAAGGTTCAACTGCCTACAACGACCTCTGGGTATCGCACCAGTACTCGGCAAACGGCCTGAACTTCAACTTGACTGCCTACAAACAGGGCGATTCGTTCAATTGGGATGCCGTTAAGAATTTGCATGTCGTTAAAAAGGAACTGGTCTAGACGAGGTTGGCGATAGGGCTTCGGCATCACGAGATGAGGGGGTTAGGTTGTGCCAGACGGGAGTGGCCTAGGCTTAGACCAATTCGAATCAAGCAAAGGCATGCGTTAACCAGATACCTGAGTAAACTCGGTGATGGCTACTTCGATTAAACCTACGTACTCGCCAACATTCTCGCTTCCCCGCGGGTCGTCCCGGTAGCGGCTTAAAGGGGGCGGCTTAACCTAGTATTCTTAACAGACTTGCAGAGCCACTGAGCCATTGCTTGATAGCCTTCTGAGTCAATGATCATCTCCACCTCAAAGTGTTGCGGTTACATCGCCTTTGCGTGGCCAAGCCGGTCCTGGCCTACGAAGTACGTGGAGATTGCCTAGGGTTTGTTGACTTATTCCGGTCCTAATGTCCTCGCTTCCCTTGGATCTTTTTGCCGGCTTCTTTACAAGGGTTCCATCGGATATTACATTTCCTACGGACTTACACCGTATACCTATCAATCAGGGATGTCACCGGGAAAATTTCCCGCAGTACGGAGTGGGGCCAAGACGGTTCGTAGGTAGTGCTATGGTAGAGAGTTCGGGGCGGCGAATGCGAGTAACTAGGGATAGGAATTGAGGCGAGGGGATGGGTCGTCTACACTATACAGAATATAGTATTAGTCCATACTCTCTGCCTAGAGGTACGTGAAACCGCATATTTGACCTGATAAGTTACAAGTTGAGGCTTTATTCTCACTGCACACAACGCACGTATGTCAATTCTGATTTAAAGGTTTGAAAAGCGCAATCTCAATTCGACTAGATAGGTAAACAAAAGAGAGAACAAGTACGAAAGCCTACGTGAAGATTCTCTGGCCCACCAGGATTCGGCGTTCGGGGACACGTATCTTGTAGCGCAATGTCTAGGTCGCGAATTAGAGCCATGTCGGTCATGTTGAACATGATGACACATCACGTGCAGGGTCTAGCCTACGCCCCCCATAAATAGCCCACCTTGGTGGCATCTCTTGCTTAGAGGATTAACGCACTCCTTTCATCCTCTGGATCCTGTGTGTTCCGCTGTGACGTTCAACAGGTCATAGGCTGGTACTTTTCGGAACTATTGGCACGGGGCGGACTGCCCGGTCAACGGTGGCCTGTTGGTTATTACCTGTCGTGTTATCCACCATTGCTACTACCTGTTGGCTCGGGGCGGACTGCCCGGTCAACAGTGGCCGTTGGCAAACCTGTCGTGTTATCCACTATTGCTACTACCTGTTGGCTGCGATGTTTGCAGAAGCGGCCCATATCTACAGGAACGGCCCACCTCGGCGGAAACGGCTCACATCGGCAGAAAAACGGCTCACATCTACAGAGGCTTGAGTGTGCCGTTGTGGTATGTAGGATGAGATTCGTCGCATGCTGAGTATGTCTCTCCGTAACCTTGCAGGACGTGCATGGCGCGGGCTCCGTAACTCTATCGAGACCATGCCTGCCTTAGCGCTTCGGACAAGTTCCGCTAACGGCGCTGTTGGCTAGTACCAGACAACCGTTGGTTACTCCCTTTGTGTGACGCCGAGTTAGTCTCCCATGAGGGTTATGATGTCGGATAAGTTCGTATTATTACCCTCTATTAGGGTGACTCCACCTTGTTGGTTCTACTTCAGTTAGCTGTAGGGTATCAGTAGTGTGTCTGTAAGCAGTAGGTCCTGGTGGCTTAGACTCTGCATTAGGCAGGTCGGACTGTCGTTAAGTAGTTTATTTGTGGGCGCAATCCAGGTGAATGGGCCTGCTGCGCTGCGCTGCGCTACAAACAGGGTGGCACCATGACGTGATTCGTTGCAGCCCCACATGGACTGGAGCGGGTCTTCCCGAAATTCAATATAGCCGGTGATTCTTATCAAGCTAATGCAGGACGACACGGCACGACAGATCCATTTAGTCGGTATCCAACCGCACCCATTATGCTTATCCGTGCCTACTTTCCGGCTTGCCACACCTGGTGGATTTGCAGCCGTGAGGCTCGCCAGCATCCCGTAACAGCTGAAAGGGCATTTGTGACCCGCCTTTTGGCCCTCTCGTCCGTTGGTCGAGACTCGACGGGAAGTTCCTGCTCAAGTTCTTACAAGAACCTCGTACGACTGCAGCAAAGGACTCACAGCGTGTGCATACAGCCCCCCCAAAAGTCCCTGATCATGGATGTTCGTGCCATACTCGGACTGATCTAAACGTATCTCTAAAAAGTACCTCGAACTAGTCTTGGAGATTGGTCCCGACTTAGTAAAGGAGAAAGCGAGGCGTGGGGGTAGGGGGAATTGGCTTCGATTTTCCTCGTATACCTCGTACGTTTATAAGAATGCATCTACTTCGGCCTATCCGCACTTATATACGTGTACCGTGTAGGGTATTTTAATATTATAATATTATCGGCGAATAATTTTATATATAGGGCATAAGAAGGCAGACTAGATAGCTTCGTAGCCCCGCAATAGTCCCTTCTACTCCTTCTAACATGCCTTTGCCGCGCCTCCCCATTATCTCTCATAACCCGTTGTTAGCCCTGGCCAGCTACAAGAATACAATGCTTAAGCCGGACGATATCTAAACGCTACTGGACTTCGCACGCGCCGAAGAATACGATAGTATAGCGGGAGGCTCTAAAGGTCGTGCCGCCGCCGTCGTCGTAATAATTTCCCCCCCTCCCCCCTTCATAACCGCTAGTGCTCTTCCTCCAGACCTTGCCGTCCGGCTTCGACTATAGGTATAGCGATAGTAGCGCACCAGGCGTTAGCTAGCGGAGAAAGACCTAGCGTGGCGGCTACGCCGGCGCTAGGTACGTCAAGAGCAGGTCACCTACCGCTCGGGGCGGGAAGCGGATGTTGTCCCTTGGTGCTCCCCTGGTTCTCGTGGCACCTTACGTACGGCATGACCGTCCTCTCCTATGTCGCCACAGAATGCTAGTTAGGCAGGCTATAATAAGAAGCCAACAAGACAAGGCGAAGCTTAAAGCTTGCTGCGTCAAGTGCAGGACTGTGGCTGAGGACGTTGCATTATTAAAGCGGTAATACAACCCCTGCCTCACTGCCCAAGGGAACGGTCCGCTGCTCATATCTCCACTACTCTTGTCTTGTCGTAGAGCAAACCTGTGCTAGTCCAGCAAAGAGGCTCAAATAAGTTGCTGCTTTCCAGCTTGCCCTATAACTTAACAGTGCTATAATTATAATTAGGATGCTCGGAACTAAGCACACGCTGAACTAGAACTAAGCAAGGGTCCGCTTAATTTAGTGGTTATCGATCATTAGGCAATAGATCCGGTAAAGAGAAAGTACCTTAAAGAGTAGCTAGCTCCTAAGCACCTAAAAGTCATTGTCTTTAGCGACCGTGTCGAAACGTAGTTCGTAAGGTCGCTTTCGTTCCGAGTTTATAGCTAGGATAATAACCGTAGCACTAGGGATAATGAAGAGCCCCGTAATTACAAGAATACTTATTATATAGCAAAGCTATGCTTGCAGCCACGTTTTCTCCAATATTATTAGCCTACTGCTAGATATGCCTGGGGGTAGGGAGCCGGTAGCGTTAGCATAGGCTCTAAGGTTATTAGGTCGATAAAGATGTCGGACTAATAAACCTTCCTGGGCTAAAGCTCGCTAAACAGGGACCTTTAAGGGTACTCAGAGTTAACTTACACCTATGCTAGCGTAACGAGGAGATCGTACACGCTAACACTATAAAAATAGCGAAAGTATCGACGTACCTCTTTATCCCGGAAGCTCATACAGCCGTGGGATTTTTCTTCTCTAATGCCTTCTAATATAGACGCTTAACTTTTCTGGAAATAAATCCTCTAGTTCCGCTTACTCGCACCGCTATCATCCAGTCTGTAAATCGGGCATTGCTCTTCCTTTCGAACGGGAAGGCATCTGGAAAGCCAGATTCCTGAAAGAGCCACGCTTTATTATCGCTAATATATAGTTTTTAGTAGATTGTGCCTCCTCCAACGTAGCAGTTCTTGCTTGCAATAGCCATGTTAATAGCCATAGCAAATGTAACCAACTCCATGCTGATGCCAAAGTCGTAAAACTGCTGTAGTTGCCCGACGTAATCCAATAATATAACGTTAGGGTAGCTCCACGGCGTAAACGCGTTCCAAGCCTTCCAGAATAGAGCGTCATAGGCCATCCGGATAGCAAAGGACTCTATGCTAGTCAGATGATCGTTATCTGGAGGTGCGTTGTCGAGGCCTATGAGCGTGAGAACCCACTGCATGACCATGAATTTGTCACGCAAGTCTTCCTTGACGAGGTTTCGGTGCGACGCTAGGTACGAGAGCTGGTCGCTAGCCATACGGCTGACGGAGCGTGTTTCAGACCAGTGGCCTTCCCCATCCCAGTTAAAAGAGCTTCCTATATTATAAATACCCTTTTTGGGCCGGGCGTTACCGTTATCGGCGATCACAATAACGCATGCTTGGTTATTGCCGATGAAGTCGTTAATGGTCTTATCCGTAAGGTGGCCTTCTATACCACCACAGAGATGGTTCAAACCCTCGAGAATATCAAAGACACGGTTTAATTCTTGGTCATTCATACTACGGTAATTTTCGTCAGTATTCATCTCGTGGGATAGGTGAAGGATGACCAGCTCCGGGTGTTGGGCCGTGAAGCTGTTGCCAAATGTCTGGTCACTTAAGAACTGAGTAGTAATAGCAGAGAGCATCGGGCGTAGTAAAGAATAGTCAGAAATGACTTGCCTGTTAATGTCTTTTACAATGTTGTCCAACGACTCCCCATTGGCGCCAATGACAGGTTTTCGAGGGAGACTGTAGTGTCCAGTCAAGTAGCTCCCTCCATTGCCAACGGCCGGCCGAATGTCAAAGAAACGTGAGCCAGCTATAAGCTGGCCGGCAATATTAAACCTTTGAGTTTGTGTATTGTCCGCATTCGAAACTTTATTGCAGTATTCGCATTAGAAAGCAGCCGCTAATAAGACTCGGAATGGTAAGGGGAGCCCAGCTCGGTATTTGTTTTGCTTACATGCTGTTGAGCCATTAATTGTTGACATTCCTGCATCATGAGAACCGGTCATGCTGACATGCCGCAGCTTGCGCTCGCCAATGATATCGAGGATTGCATGCATCCATGCAACTGGCGGGTCGAGAGTGGTCCAATAATGGCCGTACTTTTCGCTTCCAGTGATTATAAGATTGTAAGCCCGTCGTCCTCCTCGGTGCTTGAGCTCAATGGATGAGCTTTTGGCCACATCATCGGTGGCAAAGCTGTCGAAGTAGTACACTTCTCGTAACGGATGAATAGAATCCTCGACATGGGTTCTGGCCCACAGCTGAAAAGTCTTGTCCGTACCGTCAATCTTGTAGTATGCCTCGCCCTTGTCGTCGACGAAAACTGCTTTATTTTCATACGTTTGCTTGTTCTGCCAAGCCGACCCTGACTGAACGCTGCGGAAGTCGAAATTCGTCATCTGGTTGGAATGGGTTCCAGACTTGATAAAGTCATGGGGACTGCCGTTAACAAGAGTCACATAAGTGGTAAGACGATCATCTTCTGCGCTGGGCCAGCCTTCCCCGTACGGTTCTGGGAAATACTCTCCATCCGGAATGTCCCAATGCCAGGTAGGCTTCCCTTTGCTAGCCTTGCAAGAGTCAGGAGTATTCTGGATAGGGTAGAAAACTGTAACCTGACTCCAGTACGGATGCCCTTTGATTGCGATATTATCCTTAGATGGGATAGTCTCGCCATCAGAGGCAAGCATGTTTCTTGCGCCAATAGTGATGAGATTATGGATGACAAAGTTCTTATTAGTTTCCATAGAGATCAGCATCTTCTGACAGTCCGAGGTGTCGACTGGATATTAACGTCAGTGACCAACGCTCTTCGCGTAGTAGATTGCGTACATACCACACTCCTGGGTATAAGTTGACAACCAAGAGTAGAGTCCAGCGCCTGCGATAAAGACATCCTGCGAGTTTCGAAATAATTACTGCCCAGGATTCGTCACATCCAGCGTCGCCAGCCGCACAGCTGAAGTCTGGATCTCCGGAAATAGCGCCGACACCATCCTTAAAAGGAGCCGGTGGTTGTGGCGTAGGCTAGTAGTAGGGAGACTCGGTCTGGATCATACCGGCAAATAGATACCTAGCATTGTTGATGTTATACTGGTAGTATACCGAGTGATCTGAGGCCGTTTCATATGACTAGGTTGCGGCCTGGCTTTCGATGAGAAATCCTCTCGCGGCATAGACCGAAGTCATGACCTTTCATACATATCAATTAGAAACGGGGGTTATTCGTAGCGTCTTCGCTTTATTAACGTACCATGCTGTTTCCATCGTCGTTCCAGTCCGGATCACTATCACATGTTAGTGATTCCACAGATGATTGTCAGAGCAAGCGACGTACTCCACCATATGGTCAGCAACCCATAGCCACACGTTTTCGAGATACGCACTCGCACTTGGCGTAATGTGCATCATGAGGCTACCCGCAGAGCAGCCCTTGCCAATACCTGACTTAGCTGGAGGGCACTCTCTTGGAGTCAGGCCAGTACGAGTGGCGCCTCCGATGCGTGTATGACAATCTAGAGGTTGTTACTTCAGCATCTGCATTTATAACAGTCGCAGCAAGAGGGATAATTCGTACCCCACATGCCGGCTGAGCCTGGCTTGTCAGCGAGAAGATTCCATTCCACGAGCACCACACCGGCAGTTGCGCCTTTGGTAGTGAATATGAGATCTTGTATCTCAACCGAACCGGTCTGCCCTTTGTTGCCAACCTTGAACATTGTTTGGATTCCTGGACGGCAAGTCAGCAAATCAGCAACTCAACTGCGGCTGTAACGTGGGTAGACGTACGTGAGATCAGAGAACTTGTCTCCACTGGCTGCCAACTGAGACCAAGCCTCACCAACAATCCTAGCACCCGGTGGAACGGTGATTGTGTCGGTCAAGATGTACGTTCCTGCGATGAAAATCACCAATTTAGAGTTGGAGTACGAATCAAGAATGCTTTGAAGTGCTTTCGTATCGTCACTTGATCCGTCACCTAGTTACAATCAGCGACAAGATGGGGTTATAGGGGTGGGAGCGACGGAGCTACTATACCTTTGCAGCCATGATCTTTGACATGAACAAAAGCATCGGTAGACACGTCTTCATACTGAGGTTTAGCTCTCTCAAAGAATGGGTTTTTCGGTAGGCCGTTGGTTTCTCCTACTAGAGAACGATGACGAGATGTATCAAACGCATAGCCAAGAGAGACTTCTCGCTTTGTCCCTTTGAAGTATACGGGTCCCAAATCTATGTATTGATGGAAGCTGGGTTGCCTTGAACATACTCCTATTTGTTGGTGTCGAATACATAATGTTTGACGCCGTTAAATACGATATTATCCAGCGTGATCCCAGTCGTACCGGTTCCTGGTTCTTTGGAGGCTGGTTTTGTTAAAATGGCCGTGCCGACGTTATAAAACTTGGTGTCCATGATGTAAGCTGATCCAATGTTACCGTTTCCATCGTCGTTGATAAGTCGGAAGCCAGTACCAACGTTGCTCATCTCGATGCTCTTCCAAGTCTGCGGTGCGGATGGACTTCTGTCAGTCGCTCCAGCCAGTCTGGCTCAATTAGAAGGCCAAGTTAGACGTACCCATCCCCAATCCCACATCAACTGCACCCCAGTTTTGCAACCGTTGAACTTCAGACGCTGCGCGGTAAATTGTTGGCTCCCTCCATCTGCTCGAGGCATCAGTATGGATCTTATACACATTGTTCCATGGGATATTAAACGTACATGGGCCAAAATTACCACCTGTAAAGGTGAGGTCGCTAATTTGTCCGCCGCTGCCATTTTCTGCAACTAGTTGCGATGTGAGAAACTTTGATGCTGCCAAGAAAAGACACGCTCAAGTGGAACCTACACATTCCTTGCTGAGTCGTAGAAGGGTTATCCGATGGACTCGTAGAGATCATCTCGACGTACTGCAGGCTCGTGGCTTGTGCAACCTGGTAATGGATCGCACATATGTACGCATCCTGAGATGCCCCTCTGATAACAATTTTAAAGTTTCGAATCTGGCGGTAGAAGCTTGCCTGAGGAATACCACTGTTAGTGCACAGTTTATCAGTTCGATTATAAGTGGCTAACCGTGTTTATATACCACTCCTTTGCATTCCCATCGGGGCCAGTGCCGCCATTTGGAACGTATTTGTCAGTTGCCAGAATTCCCATACCAACACAGGATGGAGCAGCCTTAATAGTTGGCCAGTTCGTGGCCTAGCAGATCTCAAGTCAATAAAATCAATAATATATGTTGAATAACATCTGAGGCTTACATCGCTAATTAATTGAGTGCCGAAGACGACATCGATGGTACTGCTGACGAGATATGTGCCTTTTGGTCCCTATCAATTACCAGGTCTTCCCAAAACAAGACTTTCGTCTCACCTTGAGGGAAATAGACAATGGCGTTCTGGGTTGTAGAGCCATAGCAACCAGCACCGCACCTAACACTGTTCTGGTTGGACTTGGAGGCAGCCATCATGGCAGCTTTAATAGCCTTAGTGTCGTCCTACTAAAAGTCAGGTGCTAAGAATGATACAGAGTGGATGAAACATGTCGATTGGGAGACGGAATATGAAGGAATAAAGTACATACATGATGTCCGTCGCCATACGCGCCAAAGTCCATAACGTTCCTAAAGACCTGCCTAAATTAGAAGATATCCTCAACCGATAAGCAAGAGAAAGAGGAATTACTTAAAAGTCCGAAATCCCACCCCAAGGAACGATTCCTTTCCGGGAAATGTTCTCCATCCAGAAGGTAGACCGTCGGTTAATAACAGATGCGTTTGCTGCCACGAAGGCATCTACATATTCAATCAGTGCCGCTGCATCTGCTATCTCCTTGGTGATGTCCAGAAGGGGCGGCGGCGGGCCACTGTCGATATGATCCACGATGCCATTATCGCGCTTGGAGATAGTTGAAGGGGCCAGTGTGTAGTTATTTCGAGCGGGCTTTCTAACGCGGGCCTTGTTTAGTTGGGCAGCCTGTGCAATGGCAGCGTTGACGATTGCTCTAGCCTTTTCGATCTGCGCTAACGGAGTGGCGGTCACAGCTCTCGCCTGAAAGGCATCGGCGGGTGAATAGTCTAGGGAGTCACGGGAAGGAAGAATAGTGGAAATACAGCCACGAACTGACAAGAGGACTAATATGAGGAGCATGAATGGCGTGGTCTTAGCAATCCTGTAAAGCAGGACGTAGTCGTGAACAAGTAGAGCTGTTGCGCTTTGAGCGGCCGGGTGAGTGATGTAGAAAGGTACGCGCAGAATATCGAATAAGAGAAGAACATCTCACAAAGAAGCTCTACAAGATACGGTTGTTAGACGAGGTAGTTGCTGTTTATATCCTCGGTACATTATCCGTCTCCTCTCCAAGTAATTCACGTAGCAATCCTGAAAGATTATCGACTATGGACTTTACATCAACACGTCAATACAACAACCAACACGCATAGAACAAGTCTTGGCAGTGTAGAGTAATCAACCATGTCGGAGATTACTAGCGCGGCACGATACCAACTAACATGCATTAATTGCAAATGGGGTGGTGTACGGATATATGCACGTAGTAAACTTACGATCGCACGAAGTATGACACATGCCTTCGTTGATGCAGGACATAAATTAACGTTCGCCCTAATTAGGAAGCTCAGAAAAGACACACGCACGAATCTGCAGGTCGCTTCCCGTCCACACCCTAACGTAGGTTTTAAAATGAATTACGGTCCCGTCCTACCCTAGACCAAATCATACACTCTTTGCAGGTTTCTTTCCGTCGCCACTCCTAACCGCCGAAGTGAGCGGCTCCACCATGGCTCGCAATAAGAAGCTACCCACGATAAAATGGGTCTTGGTTGTCCTCCGTCTTCCGCTTCTCCTCTCTGGGCTGGCTTTGGTCATCGTTACGGCGTATCTTGCAGTTAAATGGGGCAAGGGTTCAGTATACGAGGCCACTCTTGCAGCAGTGAGTACAATGCTATTATATGGGTGACAGTGTATACGAGAGGACCTGCTGACCCGTTACCCACTAGGCTTGTATTGCCATTGTTACGGACCTTCTCGCTATTGCCGTTTTATTTCGGAAGTTATCCTTCGACTTGATTGTGCTTGTGCTTGAAGTTGCTAGCCTCATTCCTGCCTGTATTGGGGTTCCTATTATTATTTCTAGCAATATTCCCTATGGGGATCAGCCCGATCCCTCGAAGCCACTTGGGTGGGAGGGTGCCCAACACGCCGCTTTATATCTGACTATCACCGTTCTGTAAGTAATACTGCCTTAGCAGAAGGCCAATGACTCCAACGACGATTTATAGGTGCGCGAGAGTTCTCTCGATAATACTTTGTGGGATATGGCACCGCTGTAATCTTGCAGAAGATAGTGAGCAACCAACTAGGCTTCAAGAGCAGGCTAGTCGCACTGGCGGGGAGGAGCGCTAAACGGAACAATCCGACTAAAGACGAGAAGGAATGGCGAAAAGAACTCGATCAAGTCTGTGTTTTGGCAGCCAGCAGTGTGTGCGGGCGGGGGTGGGCTGAAGTAAGACTTAGTGTTCGATTGGCTGCTAATATGACTGTGTACAATGATTTCGAGGACTCCAAGATAGACCAGTCCTTCTTCAACTCCATCTTGGAGGACTACGATAAGTGGGAGAAGAGCGCTGACATTGCCTCTCCGAGGGCAAAGGAGAAGGGGTGAATGGCTCAGGACATGGACGGAGTGATGCTACCCCAAGGCTTCAAATACCAGCAGCGAGGTCAACCCCCTCAAGTATCCCGGAGAACATGGGTACCGCTCGGGCGAATTCAACGTGAAGTTCTCCACGGCTCGTGGTGCGCAGCTGCCCGACATCGAGGCGGCTGTGAATGCCTGCTCGGAGAGCACGCTTGCGCCCACCCCTCGCGGTTCCCGTGAGAACGGCTGTGTTGTGCTGGACGCCAACACCACGACGCCGGTGGAGGCACACCTTGCGGCCTGAAGCCGGTTGCGAAAGAGCTGGCTGCCAATGTGTCCACGACCATGTTGGGGCTGATGGGATGCCCCGCGGGGCATTGGTAGAGCATCAGAACAAACACCCTGCGAGCCAGAGCCAAAGAGCGGAGTGTTGCGGTCGAGACCCCCGCGGGGTCTGGAGATGGTGTGGATGCTATGGTTACAGCTGCCGTTCTCTAATTTAGACTTATATATTACCTCATACCCCTGCGTACCTACTACGGAGTGCGGATACTAATATTACAATCCCTTGACCGGGCAGCCGATGGCGCCAACATCCTTGTTCCTCGGACGCTACAAAGCTTGTTAGCAAGTGGGGTCCCCGCGCCGTTTTCCGGGCGAGGCTTATTACATGGGGCTGCTATGATCGCCGTCAGCAAATTAAAACCCTCGACGGAGTTGACGGAGACGGAGTTGCTCGACTAATTAGTCCCTTGGCATTGTGAAGCCTCGGCAAAGGCCTATAGTAGTCCGTAAACACCAAGGCATTCGAAGTACTTCTTAACGACAACGGAGATTGGGCCATGAAGGTGGCCGACTGATACTTTCGGCCCAGCCCTTGAGGCCGAACCCAATTTCGGCTCGACCCAATGTCGTACGCGTTGCGCAAATTAGTGCTGTTGGTTTGCCTTCAATCCCCGTGCCGCCACCATGGCCAGAGCTGGTCAGACCTGGCCATTGATACGTATAAGTCGTACGGAGTACTCCGTATAACCGACAAAGACGGCCCATGGCGTCTAGTCGGCGTTTTCTCTTTTGGGATCCAGAATTCGCATCGCGACACTGAGGATATAAATATCGTCTGCCTGGAATAAGAGAGTAAATTCGTCAAAACCCAGAAAGAGCGACACCCGCCGTACATGGACATTCCTGGCTCCGCCACTAACAGGTACCATGTTGCTCAAGTCCTTTAGTTTGGCTGTTGTCTCAGTACCTCTCGCCTTGGCGGGTGTTGCTAGACCATCGACCGATCTAGAGGTTCGTGGTAACAAGCCCAGGTTGCCATATGACGGCAAAACCAGTCGTTACTGTACCTGGTGGATTGATAGTGATGACACTCCGAAATGTCAGGACGTTCCAGGCTTTTGGGGCATTATGATGGTCGACTTTCTGAGATGGGTATGTTATCATCGCCCCATGATTATTGCCATATTTGCTCTCTATAAACATAAGGTTGATATTTCCAGAACCCTTCTATTACTCCTGATTGTGGCAACTTCAAGTCTGGCCAGTCCTACTGTGTTCAGGCCGCGGGTGAACCTCCTGCGACTATCACAACGACTCAGCAGTCCACTTCCACCACCACCTCTGCGACAAGCACATCTACGAAGCCCTCTAATGGTAAGGTTATCGCGGAGTTCATGCGCAGAACTCACATCTTTTTGCTAAAAGTATTTATATAGGTATCCCCACACCGCAGCCAACTCAGCCCGGCATGGTCGATAACTGCGACAAGTTTTACTTCGTGAAGCGAGGGGATGACTGCGCCAACATTGCTGCTACCCAGGGAATTTCAATCGATCAATTTTTGGTTTGGAACACTCAGGCTGGTATGGACTGTACTGGCCTGTGGGCTGATTCCTACGCTTGTGTTTCTATTATCGGTCAGGAGCCTGGGACGCCTACCAATCCACCTAATGGGTGAGTGACATCAGAGACGTGAGGGTCAAGTAGAGTCCATGGCTAAATGAGATCTGTTTTAGCATTGAAACGCCGAAGCCGACACGGCCAGACATTGTGCCCGTTTGCAATAAGTTTCACTTTGTAAAGGCCAGTCAGTCTTGCGTCGACGTCGCCGACGAGAACGGCATAATGTTGGTCGACTTTCTCGGCTGGAATCCCAAGGCCAACAACGATTGTTCCAGATTATGGGCCAACGCCTACGCCTGCGTTTCAGTCATTGGTTCCTATGACTTTAGCGACGGTAGCATAAGTGGATGGTCGGTGACTGATGGCAGCTACGATGCGAAATCCAAGGCGCTTGTTGCCGGTAGCTCACCTGGAGGCAAGGCATTCATCAACGCCGCATATAGCGATTTTATCTTCGAGGCGGACATCACCATCCAAAGCCCGTCTGGAAATGCTGGATTAGTTTTCCGAGTCTCTAACCCAGGCAGTGGCGCAGATAATTACCGCGGCTACTATGCTGGCATCGACACCGACGGTAATGGTTACGTTGTTCTCGGTCGTGCAAACAACGACTGGAGCCAGTTACGCAATATCGAGGCAAATATCCGACCTGGAGAGATACATCGTATGAAGACACAAGCTAATGGCGACTCACTTGCTATCTTTGTTAATGATATGAACCGCACCAAGATTGATTGGCGAGATGGGACGTATAGGAGTGGTATGAGCGGCGTGCGAGTGTTTCAAACAGGAGCGATTTTCGACAACGTCAATATTTCACCCCTGGTATATGATGATTTTGAGAAGAAAATGATCGGATGGACGATTTATGATGGCAATTTCGACGCAGGGTCTAAAGCCCTTGTTGCTAGCGAGACATTTAGCGGTAAGGCGGCCCTCAACATTCGGTTCAACGATTTCATCTTTGAAGTCGACATCTCCATTCCGAAGGCTAGCGACGGCAACTCTGGCGTTATCTTCCGCTCCTCAAACCTAGGCAAGGGCCCAGATAGCTATAGTGGCTACTATGCTGGTATTGGAACCGGGGGCTTTATTACTCTTGGTCGTGCTGATAACTCTTGGAACGAGCTCGGCAACGTGGGGGCCGACGTCCGCCCCGGTCAGGTATATCACATACTGGTACGAGCTGTTGGTGACTCACTCGATATCTACCTTGATGATATGACCCGACCTAAAATTAGCTTGAAAGATGGAACTTTCAAGAGGGGTGTGACTGGTGCGCGCGTGTTCCAAACAGGAGCCACCTACGACAACGTCAGGATCCAGAAGTTGTAATTAATCCGCGTATCTTACCGTCGCGTTACCTTGGTTAATGAAACATTCCTATAAGAATTGATGATCCATACTGCAAGGGATTCGACCTGGGAGATAATGTAACAGTCCAAGACAAGTTCTGGCGTGATTGCGCCCCGGACCCAGCGATGGCCAGGAACGGTGCAGGGTAAACGGAGAGGTGACACGTAGATTAGCTAAAGCTCAGTACCCCAAGATACAAATAGCCGTGTTCAGAACGAGCATGTTTGCGATATAGTTAATAAAGGAGTGGGGCTGAATCAACGCCGCAGAGGCTGTGGTCTGTTGCATTAGTTTTCATCATCGCGTTCTCCCGCAGGAGCCCGATAGACCATATATTCCGGATGGTTCGCCGCTCAGCCGCCTCCCAAGCAGCCGTGAATTCCTCCAGCAGGCTCTTCCTTCTCGCCCTTCTCTCCTTACGATATTATATGTACTTATAAAGACACTATAGCTATAATACACGATTCTAAGATATGCTAAAGCCCGCTTTCGCGAACGTAGTATAGTAGGGTATTTTCTTTCGCGATATGTCCTGTAGCGAAATGATACATCCTCGTATATCAGAGCCTAAGATCTTTCTGGCCCCTCCGAACGCGGCGTGTTGAGTATAGGTCCGTATTAATGGATACATGTGAGTTACAAGGGAAAGATGGTGTATACCCGTGTGAGCCGAGTAAGCAATTGCAAATGCTTCCTGTACCGGTCTATAATCAGCCGGCTCAGATCTGCATCGCAATGCGGGCATCTCGCCCGGCATCCTGTGTGTGTAGTGTACCGAGGGCGGTCGGGCAACCTGCGTGCGAACGGAGAATTTTATAAATTGCATTTCCAATTCCATAACTGCCCCGACTGTTCCCACAGCACCATCTCTGCTATCTAAAACTCAAAGGCCACCGCTCATCC
Source organism: Tolypocladium sp. Sup5 PDA-1 (assembly GCA_000750105.3). NCBI lineage: Eukaryota > Fungi > Ascomycota > Sordariomycetes > Hypocreales > Ophiocordycipitaceae > Tolypocladium > Tolypocladium sp. Sup5 PDA-1. The sequence goes on from JPHH03000047.1 coordinate 41,916, forward strand.
CGCTGGTTTGCTCTTGTCCTTCTCTACAGGGTATTTCTCGAGTGCCTCATACCATTGCAGCAAGCTTCCGATGAGAAACGAGACCGATGCCCAAATAAGCGTCAACTCCGTCTGGTATTCGCATCCGCTGCTGGTGCAGTACCCTAGAGATGCCGACAGCGTCCACCCAACGGAGCCAACCGTGTTCCAAAGCCCGATATGCCATCCCAGCAGTCGAGGCGCTGGCGTATACCAGTTAGGCTGCGTCTCAAGCATATACAAGACTGAAGCAAAGATGAAGATGACTCCACCGAGAAGATATGACAACCAGTATACGCCCCTGGCAACGCCGATGCTCATGTTCTGGTAGATGCCAGGGAGCGCACAAATGCCAGAAATGTAGAATATGGTAGCGCCAAGCGTAAGTGATATGGACGCCACGAATCCCATCTCGTGGATGTAATGCGTCTTCAATTCGTGCCATGTGGGCCACCATTCCCATTTTCGTCCGGGTTGCGGCTGCGTCAGAGGTTCCTTTTTCCGTCCGCGCTGGTGGTGGTGCTTGCAAGTGTCCGGAGCTGCCTTGGCCAAGATTCTGCCGTTCTCAACACATCCGTTGGCCACTTCGCTGCCATGAGCTACTTGCTTCAAGGCCCATCCGAAACATCCCGTCTGGTTCTCGTTGCAGGCCTCTATTACGAGAAGCACGGCGCCGATTTGAAAGAGTGTTGCGCCGACGAATGCCGTAACACCCCCAGCAATCCTAGCTTCACCGGGAAACTCGGAGCTGGGGGCCACGAGCGGCAGCCAGGAGAAGAGGCCGCAGGCGATGAAGATCAAGCATCCGACCGCAAAGAAAACGGAGACCAAGTAAGAGATGTCCCAGTAAGGGAACTCTGTGCACATGCGGCGAAGCCCTTTGAGTACGGCATTACAGGTTGCTGTCGGCGCAGCAGCACGATGCAAGTTTGAACTGTCGACGACGAGAGCATGTCTTCCTGGTGGTCTCATTAGCTCATCAATACGTCCAAAGAGTCCGTGTGATACAATAACTAACCTTTTCGATTGTCTCGGGAGCGCCAATATACCGTAGTCCGGGGCTCCAGCGTTTGTGTTCCTTCGGGAACCTCTCCGTCATCCGGTTTGGGTTGTCTCTGCGCTAATTCGTCCACCCGGAGGCGCGCCTGTGTTGGATTGAAGAAAGGGATAGCACCTCGAATAGTATTGTGATCAAGATTGATGCCATTGTCTCCAGCAAAAGGCGCCGGTCGGCCAGGTGACAAGAATGTCGTATTGCGCGGCATTGAGGCGACACTGCTTGTTGTTGGTATGGAATACAGGTCCACTGCCGAAACGTCATGTTCATTTTTCATCGCGCTCATATAGGTTAAAACCAGGTTACATAAGCAGGCGCTAGACCGGAGAAGGTGCTGTAAATTATTCGGGGTTACAGGGCATATCGCCCTCTGAGGTCGCGGGACTTCACCTGAAACTTTAAAACTTTTGACCTGTAAGGCTAAAAAGTATGAATTGCTTAACGCTAACAACCCTATCTACAAGGGTTTCGTATAAGTAGTAGCTGTCGCCTTTCCCCCAGCCTTATGTTCGCATCGCGTGGAACCCCCTCCATCGGCCGAGAGTAACATCCTGCCGGGACTGCTGGTGAACGACGAGGTCGGGTCCTCACCCAAGTCCGGAGGAATCTAGAAGGCACTTGCCCAGTAAGGAGAAATAGTTAACTTTAGGGCACTCTCTATACACATACTACTTCATGGGCTTTATTAATACTATAGCATTCTACTTAGTGACGATCTACGATCTGTCACTAACGCAGCATTCGACTTGTTACTCAGGGCTGACGTCCTGACCTATCTGCCAATATAAACCAGACTCATCTTACCTCTTGGAAAGGCCAGTAATCATACAAAGAAAGGGTAGTAGGCAATCGCTTCTGCTTCACTAGTGATCATTCTTTGTCAAGACATGATGAAAGAGATGCCGCGTTAACCGGTTGACCAATCTCGAGCGTTGGAGCTGCTGCCAAGATCTTTGAAGATCTGATGTCGGCATGCCGGCAAGGCGATGTTACGCAATTTTTGCAGCGGCTGAATAAGTTACGCGGTCTATTACTTGACCGCGCGGCTCGCTACCAAGAATGCCTACGTAGCAAGACCAATTCAATCATCAGCTGAATGGCACCTTATTACAGCTTGTTTTGAAATGGGCGTTAAAATAGATCCTAGTCTCCGCTGTAAGCTGAGTCAGTCGATTGAGCTTGAGTCTGTTTGCACAACAACCGCGGTGAATCGGTTCTTTCAAGCGGCATCGTGATCCGGATTGCCGGCCATGAGGCTTGGCAGTGGCCAGAAATAGTCGAGTGCAACCATGGAACGCGTTCTACAAGTCGTGCGGCATCGTACGTACTATGTATGCGGATCAATGGTGACTTGCCGTGCCGTGCCGACCTGCAGCAGATTTCTGACGAGCATCCAGCACGTGCTTCGACTCTGCTATATCGCACGATGAAGTAGAGCAAAATATATACGCCATATTTACCAAGTAATACGTATTACCTTTGGTCGACCATCGACCAGTTACTTATAACTAGACTTTCACCCAGGCAAATTGGATCAACCTCATCAACTTCAATTCTTCTCGACTCAAGATTCCCCTAGCACCTGCTACCACCATGGAGATTTTAAGCGCCACGAAGTTCTCAGATTATGTCAAAAAGCTCATGAATCGTCACCATGTGACAGGGCTTGCCATTGCCGTCGTTCAGGACGGGAAAGTCACCTCAAAGGGCTTTGGCAAGGCATCACTAGAGCCACCAAGGGACTTTACCCCCGATACGCTCATTTATGTCGGCTCGGCAGCCAAATCTCTCACGGCGGCAACAGTTGGGTTATTGGTTGGTGACAATGAGAAGTACCCAGAAGTTCAGTACAAGACTCGTATGGCCAGTCTTCTCCCTGACGATTTCGTTATGGGAAAAGATCACGCAGACGTCACCGTGGAGGACGTCCTCTGCCACAGGACTGGCATGCCACCGTGAGAGCTACTTTGCCTATCCTTCCTGCTGGAGCTGCGGGAGTAGATCACTAAGAGTTCCACCGCAGTCATGAATTTTCACTGTTTGGCACAAAGGCGAAGCAGCCAAGCGACGTGCGGTCAATCACAAGAAACCTACGCAGCCTGTCACCCGTGGCGCCAAACCGAGAGCAGTTCATCTACTGCAACATGATGTATACCGTGGCAACTCATCTCGTCGAACACACAACCGAGGGTACCTTTTCCGACTTCCTTGAGGAGAACATCTTCCAGCCGCTCCACATGGACTCAACTGCCCTGTTCCTAAAACGCGCCCAGGCTAAAGGCTTAGGTGGCCGCATTGCGACTGGATATCAGCGAGACAAAGTTGCCCACCAATTCAATGCTGTCCAGTCATCCAATAGTCCTGAGGCACAAGGCTCTGGGCAAATCATCTCGAGCACCAACGACTATGCCAAGTGGATCCGGGCAATGCTCAACCGCGAGGGACCGATCACGGAAGACATGTTCAACGGGCTCACGACGAGGCGCATTCAGCAAGACCCCCCAACAGAAGACTTGGATGACGACCAGTTAACCTACTATGCCCTTGGATGGAACGTTCGTCATTACGGAGGCTATACACTCATCTCGCACTATGGAGGAGAGTCTGGGTACCAATGCAACCACTTTTTCATCCCGGAGCTCAAGTTCGGAGGCGCAATCTTCAGCAACTCGGACAATGCGGACAGTCTGGTGAGCATTCTAACCTATTTGTTGATTGACAAGGCGGTGTACGCGTCACAAAATGGAAATTCGCTTCAGATGAACGGCTATGATTCGGGGTCAGACTCTGGATCAGATTCTGACGACGAGGACTCTGAGTATGACGAGAGCGCCGAGTTGGAAGAGGAGCTATTGCAGCAGTATTGTCCCGATGTTTACGAGCCGCAGCCGCAGGAGATGCCGCTCAGCGCTTACACTGGACAGTATTGGAGCTCGGGCTATCGAGGCATCAAGATTCAAGAGAAACAAGGCTCCCTTTTTGTCGATGCGACGGACAGGTCTCTAGGGTTCACCCTCACTTTCAAGCATGTGTGTCAACAGACGAAGTATATTGCTCACCTGAGCATGGACCTTGGGGATAATGATCACCCCATTAAAGCAGAGTTTGTGCTTGGAGAAGATGGGGCTGTCAAGGTAGGATTGTAGCTGGAGGATAGATTGGAAGGATACATCTGGTTCCAGAAGATGGAAGAGTAAGAGCAGGGAAAGTCTTGGGCAATGTCATCTAGACGGTCGAAAAGATATAGCAACGCACCTAAGCTTGTTCAGATTGCCAAATGGAATCCTGGCATCAAGTGCACATCCTTGAGACCTGTACTTCACCCTGCCTAGCTCACGGTCTTAGAGCACAGTAACAACCATATATACGACGTAGCGCTTGGCGTGTACTATACATGTGAACTCGAGCTATACACATATGCCCAAACCGTATATGTCAATGGGACTTGAATTCTCTGTGCAGATATGGCTGTCTACAGATTACTTTGACGCTTCAAAGCTTCGTAAATGGCCTTCACGTAAGCCTCCCCTCTTTCGTTGCCCAGAAGTCCATGCCCCATCTGATTCATGGCATAGGCAATGGTCATGCGTCGATCAAGATCCATAATCACCAAGGAGCCGCCCCAACCGCCCCAGTAACAGACTTTCCCCGATGGCAGCCAGTCAATCGCGGTGGAAGGCCCAGTCAAGCCGTACCCGATGCCAAAGCGTATGGGCACTCCCAACACAACATCTACGCCATTGGCTTGCTCTTGGAATATTAGATCGATGGTCTTTTCCGAGAGCAGGCGCCTGCCGTCGACTTGGCCACCCAGAGTTATTACAGAGAGCATTCGCGCCAACGAACGAGCGTTGCCGTGGCCATTGGCTGCGCCAATTTCTGCTCGTCTCCAAGCAGCCGTATTGGCGTCTCTGGGATCCAGAGTAGGGTTCCGCAGTGTCCTGTGTGTCAGAGAATCCGGCGCGAGCCGAGGCCACTCCAGTGGACCACCTGGGAAGGGCACAATATCTGCCACTCGGGGCCAATCTTTCTCTAGAGCGCCAATTTGAAAGTCGGCGTTCAGAGGCATTGCAATCTCCTTGCCGACAAACTCGGTTAGGGTCTGTCCCGTTGTTCGACACACCAACTCTCCCAGGAGATGCCCCATCGTTATAGAATGGTAGCCCGATGCCGTTCCAGGGGCCCACCACGGAGCTTGTTGTGCCAGTCTTGCCGTGGCCTTTTCAAAATCATATAGATCCTCGACGGTAAGTTGCTCGTCCCATCCTGAGACACCTGATGTGTGGGACAAGAAGTGGCGAACTTCGATGTCTTGCTTGCCGTTTGCGGCGAATTCGGGCCAATACCGTGACACCTTTTCATTGACATCCAGCAGGCCACGATCAACCAGGATGAGTATTGAGAGACTAAGAACCGTCTTCACAGACGAGAAGACGTTGACGATGGTGTCCGCTGTCCAAGGACGGGTTCGGCCTTCATCTGCATAGCCGCCCCAGAGATCCACGACATTCTGTCCATTGAGATTAATAGCAATAGAAGCCCCAACCTCGTCGCCTGATTCGATAAACCTTTGCAAAAGAGTTTGGACCTCGTTGAAGCGGAGATCGCAGTTGCCTTGAACCTGTGCCATGGTGCTGGAGCAGGTAGGTGTAATAGTACGACTATGGGGAGACGAGAACTTGTCCGAGACGGTCAAAGAATAGGGACGGGTGAATGTATATTCTCGCCAAATCAATCAGGTTCACACTGACGAGGCGAGTAAAAGTATCTTAACAGCGAAGCCACACGGCACTCGCGACAGATGCCTCGGCTCGAATGGATCGCGGGGTATATAACTGCCTCGGCTCTAGGAGGGGCAGATCTTCAAGTAGGAACCAGAAACGAACGAACCATCCGTTTCACAGACTGAAAGGCCTGGTCAATAGCCACACTCAGCCGCCCCGGAAGCGGAGTTGTGACGTTATCATTAGCTCAGCTCGAGGGATTAATGTTGGAGTTGGTCAGTTAGGGTCGTTGGCTGACAGCCGCATCCGCAAGTAGCCTACCCTGGAGCTCCCGAGCTTCGCGCGCCTTGGATGTTTTGCGAAGCGCAATGTTGTTTACGGCATGATTGAATGCAAATCTTTTCTGATGGCGAGATGTCAACCTCTAGAAAAGAAAACTGACATTTATAAGCAGCCATCCTAGCTATAGGCTGTTAGACTGAACTTTGTATGCCAACTAGAACCAAGACACCCACAATCAATCAATATCATAAGCAGCCCAGGGTCTCGGGGAAAGGGTCAACTTTACATCTTCTCAACTGCCAAAAGTCATTCCCGCCCAACGTCATTCCTGCCCACCATGGAGACTGTTCTAGTGGTCGGAGCAACTGGGAATATCGGCGTATCAGCCGTCAAGGCTGCGTTGTGCGCCAACCGCAGCGTCTTGGCCATTGTCCGGAACCGAGATTCGCCGACAAACTCGTCAGGCACATTGGGTCGTCCGAGGGCATCAATTTCGTTGAAGCCAATGTCCTCTCGGACTCGAGGGTACGAGGTGTTGTTGAATAAGTCCGAGCGGGCAAGCTGCTATCTTTCCAGCATGTGTATTCCTGTGGTTGATTACCCGTCATACTCACTAGTCAACGTTTGTTACCAACATTTCAACAAAGTTGGCGGCGGGTACACGACAACTCCCCCCAAGGACATCACCACCAGCCAACTGCGCTACAACATGAACACCTCCTTCGAGTCCAACTTCTATAAGCCCTTCCAATCCTCAAGTCAACCTGACACCTTTCTGACAAAAGACTCGCAGTCGCCTATCGGAATACCATTGGCTACTTGTTCTTAAGGATTGGTTACATACAGAGAATGCATTTACTCGACCCAAAGGTCTATCTTCCTTAACCACGCTTTAACTTTAAGCTCTCGTGCCTGAATCAGTCCCATTGCGTACGCTGAAAATCTACCGCCTGACTGCAGCACAATATCGGGTTACTGGTCTTCCTTGCTGTCCCACGGAGAGTCATTCTTCCACATGAACTCGTCCCTCGGCTTCTCCGACGATATGATCACTACGCACGAGTGATCGCTAGCGCTCAAGCTCCAATGCGATAGAGTTCTCGGGCTAGAAACACAGGGCTGGATCAGTTCGGTTGGTTGCTTAAACTACCAGATTCCTGCGGGCAGCCTTGTTTCCTTGCCACCTGCATAAATCGTCTACGAAACCCGGCTATCGGGACACATCCCGAGATTGCCATTCGAGAAAAAACGAACCAATGATGACTGCAGCGCAACCTGTAGATCATTAGAGCTAACATCTTAATATATGGCAACCAATATATAGGTACTGTCGAAGACCAGTTCATTGCCTCTCGGTATTGTCCTGTCACACGGCTCAAAGCCCTTTCTTTCATTTGGTATGTCAAACACCCGACTCAACCAACAGACGCCACCTCCGCTCCCGCCTCGGTGAGCCTGTTAATAATCGAGGCGACGTACCGATCATGCCGATCCTTGCATGGCCTACACGCACTCTATGGTCCAGCTCTTGATGCCCCCAGCCGAGCCATAGCACTTCTTCCAAGTGACATTTTCCTTCCCAGTCTTGCAATTCTCATCAGTGTAGAAGTAAACTGTTATGGTATAAAATGCGTCAGTTGTCAGTGACAGAGGCTGCATTTGGTTGCTACCCACGCTTGCAGTTCGAATTGATGTTCGCCGTCGACACGGACTTGACGTCAACGCGGGGAATCCTTTTGCATTCGTTGGGCTTCACATCGTCTTGGTCGATGGCCACAAGGCCGAGATGCTGCGAGAGGCAGTCTCTCGCGGCGTATATACGGTAGTCGGCAAGGTGCAGGCTGCGATCAACAGAGGCGGCATTACTGCCCACAGCGAGGGCGACGGCGGACGCGATGGCCAAGTTTAAGCGCATCTTCACAGTGATTGTCAAATACGAGCTTGTGTGGGAGATGTTGCAGTAAGGCGTCGCTTGAAAAACGAAACTGACCTTTCTAGGTCGGTTGGTAGTGCCTGTTCTGCTCCTGGTTCGAGAGGCTTGTTTGACGGGCAGTCCACCTTACTATAGTCATCCGCAAGTTTACATGCGACAAACTGAAGTCCCACTGTTGTGGAGCAAATGAATACGAGCTCATTTGCATGCGTCGACAGCTGCGGAAATAGCGCCTGGCAGAAGTCATCGATGTAAGTCGAAAGACGGCTATGCAACTCAAATGTCTCACCGACAACATGATCCGCGATTTCATTGGCAAACAAGCTGTATACGGCTCTTGCAAATGGAATTATGATGACCCATTTCCAAGGTACAATTTTGACCATCTGGCGAGGGAAGATTCAGGTGCGCCTGTGGTGATGCAAGGAATGCTGCGGTCCAGCATTGTGTCAACGACAGAATACGAAAAGAACCGGTCGCCCAACTCCCACACGAACCCCAATGGCGAGTTCTTTCCCTACCTCCCAAATCTCAGCTCAGCTTACGAGAGCCGCAACAAGTCCAATGGTCACAAGAGTGGGTGCCATGACGACCGAGCGTGGAGTGTCTTACAAGGGGACTTCAAGGGCAAAGTTGTTGTGTTTGTCAATATGGCTTGATGAAGCAGGATCTTCAAAGCGGCCGTGAGTCATGAGAGCCTTTCGCCATGGATCCTGGTATCCCATCTATGAAGCAATGGTTTCAGTCGCTACATTGCGTTCATAGTGCCAGTGAGCAGTCATATTGCATACAGGGGGCAAACGTTGCAGCAGGACAAACAGCGTCAGCAATCATACCGCACGGTGTACATGTCAGTGGTCGCCGCCCGGCATCCGCCTCAATTGGATCCGACGTCAGCTTACCAACGAATACGATGTCTAGTCATTGGCGCCCACGCCCCGAGAAACACGAACATTCCTCGGTGCTTGCTGAATTGGTCAACACCGAACCAAAGTTCTCCAATCCCTTTATCGTACAGCTCCCGGTAAGCTGGAGTGCTGCAGCAGCGTTCAAGTGCTGTCGGTTCATACTACGCAATAAGAAGAAGTCCGGACTACTTTTGGGCAGGCGGCATGTCGACCGTTGTCTCCATGGCAACATTGATACCCAGGTGGATGTCTGAAGGCCTCACTGCCGCCTATTTTCAGATGCGGAGCATGGGCAACAAAATCAAGGCGGCCCGGCAAAAGACAGATTAGATAGAAGCTGACCCTGCGCAGATTGCGCCAATGACTTAACCCTACCCTATACGTACAAAGACTAACGACTGCGTTGTGCGAGAGGCACATCCTTCCTTGTATTCTTACTTTCTTGGCATGCGATTGTTAAGAAAGTAGCTTAATTTTACACCAATTCGACTAACAAGTGCACCTCAAATCGTTGCGGCCGCGCTTTGCGCAGGCTCCGGCAGCGGCCATGGCATCTGCCACGACTGGCTCGCATGCCTCTTCAGATCCCTTTGATCTGGGTATCCATACCCCGCCTAATCTCGCTGGGCTAGCTCGTGCATCCCTGCTCCGAAACAGTTCCCCGGTTGTGAGCCGTCCCATTGGTGTCTCACATGCGCTTCGGCGGCCTGCGCAGACGCCGTCCTCGCCCCTCGTTCGACTCTCCAATGCTGCCGCCACGGAAGGAGCGCAGTGTGAAGCCACCCCGATCCGGCCCGTCTCCGCCGAGTCCGTTAACCTCTAGCCGGTCTCTATTTGTGAAGCGGCTAACAGGCTCGCCCGTGAACAAATAGAGGCCTACAATGTGAAATTGACGGTCTTCCGAGCCTTCTGCGAATTATTTGAACAGACTGCGAAACAATTCACGTCCGGACTCGAACATAGCTTTACAGGTCAATTCTCTAGCAGCTTTCTCGACTTTTAGAGCCAAGCACTCTCCGACCTCAAGTCGGCGCCCGCGCCGACGTACAGCAGCATCGCCGCCGGCCGCATAATAAACCACCCCTCCGGGGGCCACACGGCCGCTGCTGCTGCAGCCCCGTAGCAACAACGACCACAATAATCAACTTCCCGTCTCCAGGGACGACCGATCCCCGCCCCACCCAAGGAAGACCTCCGGGTCTTCGTGCGACTCGAGGCCGGAGCACCGGCGAGAGACCATAGCAGCTATGCAATCCGGACCCACATCGCCGCCAAAGTCGGCATCGACCTACACCGGGTTCCGGCTGCCTTTAAGGTGAATTCGGGATGGGCCATCCGGACAACGGATGCTGCCATAAGAGACCTCATCGTCCAGCGACAGTCGGAATGGTCGGAAGATCTAGATGCGGCGTCCGTGGAAGTTGGCCAGAAATGGTTCACGTACGTCGTGTCCAACTGCCCCCGCAGACTTACAGACCTGCAGGGGAACGAAGTCAACTACGATGTAGCCGTCAAAGACGAGATCGCCTGCCAGACCGGGTGCATACCCATTAGCATCCGCGCTAGCCGGCACGATACGAATGACCTTCCGAGTAAGACACTTATTGTGTCCTTCCTCGAACCTACGCAGAGACCGTGGAGACTCTTCGGCTCTAGCCGACTCGCCCGATACATCGACAAACCAAGCATGCCCAGCCAGTGCGACAAGTGCTGGGACTTTCATGCTCGACATAGCTGCGACCGACAACCGTCCTGTAAGCGCTGTGGAAAGAACAGCCATAGCAGCGAAGCCTGCAAGGTCCCTGAGCAGTGCGCAAACTGCCTCGGCCCTCATGCTGCAGACTTCTCGAAATGCCCTGCGCGTCCGAAGCGATCCCATGGCATATTCCGCCGCCTCACTAGGGAAGAGAAAATCCTCGTCCGACACCTGAACAGCCCGAGCGACATCCCGCCGGATCGCTACCCCGTACCCCCGGGTGCATTGGGTCGCATTCTCCCGAAGTAGAGGAACGCCTCCACGATAGCAGCACTAACTCTGAGGCAACCAGCACCACTCAGCCCGACGACCCGGAAATAGAGCATCGAGACGATAGGTCACGAGGCGAAAGCGTAACCTCGGTCCTAAGCTCGACCAGAACCATATCCCCGTTATACATTATAGTGGCCACGATACCTCAGCCCCAAAGCGAGGACGACGAACCCAGACCCGCCTCTCCCTCAAAGAAGCGACGCATCAGCCCTATAACGCTATCACCATAACAAGATACCCCCGCGCAAACTAAAGCGACAAGAAGACACTACGAGTCTTCCAAGCTAACGTAGGCAAGATTTCGCTAGCACATGACTATGCCCTTGCCCTCGCCGACTCCGAATAATATAACATAGTCTTACTATAGGAGCCATAGACCGAAACTAAGGATAGACGATGCATTACCAAAACCCATCCTACCTACGACACCTTCTCCCTAGTCGATAGCTAGGTCGACAACAATACCCGGCCGAGAGTTATAACCTATATTCGACGCAGACCTAGTCTAATGGTAGACCAAAAGAGGCCTGCGGCAACCCGTGACATTCTCTAGCTCACTATCAATAATATCACAATAGCAAACTTCTACTAGCAACCGTTCTACGATAAAGCACTAGACATACTGCTTTAGTGGGCTCCGCTGGATAAGTGCCTGGTAGTAGGCGACTTTAACGCTAAGCACTATAATTGGCAGACTGGCCGGCTCGAGGGCCGTGGCGAAGATATAGCCTCGTGGGCATTAGATAATAGTCTAAGCTTGCTTAATCCTATCGATGTCCCGATAAATCCACACGGCAACACGATAGACCTCGCCTTCTCTAATATACCTCTAGCCGATGCTATCGTAGAAGACCATTTAGCCACCAGCTCCGACTACTTTACGCTTAGCGTTACACTACTAGAGCTTATTCCTATCCCCTCGTCAATAGGGAAAGTTCGCCTTGGCTCCGACGACGACCTAAAGCGCTTCGTCGAAATAGTCGAATCTAGGGCAGCGGCCATCCCGGCTATAGCAGCGACCCCCCATGAGCTAGATACCCTAGCCTCGGCGCTCGTGGGTCTTCTTCAATCCGTAGCTAAGGCCGCCGGCCGACCTATTCGTAAGGGAACACACAGTGCGCCTTAGTAGACGGAAGAATGCGCACTTGCCGCAGTAGAATACCGCGCGTTCAGGAGGGTATACCCTCTCGGATTTAATCAAGAGGTTCAGATTGCAAAGAGAGACTTCTAGAAAGTCATGCGCCGAGCTAAACGGCTCTACTAGCGCAACCTAATTGATAGCTTTACTAATAGCGCCTCCGTTTTCAAAGCAGTCCGTTAGCTAAGGTCACCGGGTGCTTTCCAACCACCTCCTCTACAGGTAGACGATATAGTCTATAAGACGCAGCTAGACAAAGCCAACGCCTTACGACGGGCGACGCTCGAACGCCGTACCGCAGAAGATAATATAATAGATCCGTGGATACCTATCGACACGGAAAGGACAATCCCTTTCACTTAGTATATCTCACAGGAAGAAGTCCGCGACGCTACCCTACGCACGGGAAATACTTCCCCGGGCTCCGATAATATCACGGTCAAAATGCTCTATGCCGTCTAGCACGCGATTGGATGTCTTGTCCACCGGCTATATGAGGGCTGCCTCACTACCGGCTACCACCCGAAGCCATTTAGAGAAGCAGAAGTGGTCATGATCGCAAAGCCAGGACGGAGAGACCTCTCGACGCCCCGCGCTTGGCGGCCCATCTCCCTTCTGTCCTGCCTCGGCAAGGGCCTCGAACGGCTAATCGCGCGTCGCCTAGCATAGGCTTCCATCCACTACGGCGTACTACACCCGCAGCAAGCTAGAGCACTGCCGAAACGGTCCGCCGTCGACCTCGTTGCCGCCCTAATACACGATATCAAAGAGGCCTTCGCCCGCAAACAAGTCGCCACGTTAGTGACCATAGATATCTAAGGCGCTTTCGATACAGTTCTCCGCAACAGGCTCATCCTCCGGCTCCGAGAGCAGGGATGGCCTCTAAACCTTGCTCGATAGGTTAGATCTTTTATGCATGACCGGTCGGCCCGCGTGCGCTACTAGGATATTATAACACCTTCATTACCCCTATAGTGCGGCCTACCTTAAGGATCGCCGGTCTCGCTTATACTCTTCCTACTATACACGGAGCCGATCTACCGCCTAGGCAACTCAAAGGGACGCTTCGGCTATATAGACGACACTAGTATCTTATATATAGGCAAAACTCTAGATAAGACCGCTATTAAAGCTTTACACTACGTCCACGAACTCGTGACGTAGGGCGCGGCGAACGGGATAGCTTTCGACCTAAAGAAGACTAAAGTCATGTACTTCTCCCGAACCACCCCTAAAGCCGCGCCGCCGGTCTTTCACGGCGATATAGAAAAGCGACCCGAACGTAGCATACGGTAGCTAGGTATCTAGCTAGACAGTACGTTAACTTTCAAGATCTATGTCGAGAAGTGGATGGCTAAAGCGCAAGCCGTGGCCTACTACCTTAGAGGATTGGCAAACACTAAATATAGCCCTCTCCCGAGCGCCGTGCGAAGAGCCGTCCGTGCCTATATCGAACTAGTGCTACTCTACGGAGCAGAGGCATGGTACCCCGGTATAACCTGCCCGCGATAGACATAGCCGACTAAGGAGGGTCTATCAAGGATACAATAACTTATACGGAGGATAAGTAAGTCGCTTAACGTATCTATGCGGGCTATTCTACTAGTCTGGAGGACGACGCCTCTTAACGCCCTATACCGTGAGGCAGGCATACCACCGGTCCCGCAACTACTCGAGGCGCGTCGGATATGCTTCGCCGCCCGCCTTAAGTCTCTAGACAAAGCCCACCCGCTTGCGAAGCGAATAGTTCTGCCGAAAGCCCCTATTATACACAGGACGATCAAACGGAAGTACTAAGTACCGCGACAAAGCTTCTAAACTAGATTGCGGCGCGCCGACGAGCTGTTTCCCAGTTGCGCGAGACCCGCCCTACTCCCACGCAGATTCTATAATAGATAGCAATAGCCCCTTCAAACCGCCTCCAAAGATAAGTCAGCGGCAGAGTTCCGAGACTAGCTTCGGTCAGTGAGCCCACAGACCCCGGTCGTCTATTCGGACGGATCGCTCTCCTCGGAGGGAGCCGCCGGATATGGCTATGTCATACATCGAAACGGACTCACCGTCCTGAGCGGCAGCGGCCGCCTCGGCCCTGCTGAGGTCTTCGATGCCGAAGCAAAAGGCGCTTTAGAGGGACTGCGTGCCGCTCTAAGCCTCCCCGACCCGGAACGAATTATCGTATGCCTCGACAACCTCGCAGCCGCAACGTGCCTAAGAGGCATGCCATCCGACTCCTCCTAGGAAGTCTTCCTTAAATTCCAAGCTCTAGCCGCAGAATATGATGCCACAGAGGTCTACTAGATCCCCGGCCACACTAATATCTAAGGCAACGAGCAGGCAGACGCCTTAGCAAAGGCAGGAACCTGTTAACCCGAGCCTATAGGTGCTCTCCCGACACTAGCATATCTACGCAAGGCCGCTAGACAGTGGCCCAAAAACGCATTTAAAGCCTAGTAAGAAGCATCTGCACCCGAATAGTATAGAGCCCTAGGCCTTAAGCCCACGACTAGCTGTCTGCCTAAACTCGCACTCTCCCGACCTCTGCTCTACTATCTACTCGCAGCTAGAACCCATCATGGGGACTTTGCTAACTACCACGAGAGATTCAACCACGACGACGCGCGTTTGACGTGCTCATATAGTCGACGAAAAGAACCTAAACATCTCTTCTATTGTAGGAAGATCCTGCCGCGGCATCGGATAAGGCTTGCACCCTCACCGACTACGGTAGTCAACCGTGCAATAGGCAGAGACTTCGACCAGTTCGTCAAGCTAGCGAAGGCGAGCTCCTTCTTCGGAACGGTTTGCCCTCGCCACTAGGCGACTGTACCTTTCCCTCTCCCTTCCTTTCCTTTGTCTGAACTCTTCTCTCGCCACGGTGAGGCGGAGGGTATTACACCACCCTTTATCCGCCCGGGTCAGTTGAGGTTGCGCTTCGCAATCTCCGGCAACGGTCTCTTGCAGACCAATTAGAAAGACAACATAGCTATCGCGCCTGAACGTCCCGCTAACGGGCAACAGGCTTAACAAAGAGCGCCTTAGAGCCGATGAAATGCTGGATGTTGGTTTTGTTTACATTTTACGGCGGAGCAGATGACGCGGAGGGGTTCTCATTTCGCTTGGGCGTTTTGTGGGCTGCCCCACTACAACCTGTATCGATATAGTAGACTGTAGACTTCCAGTAGCTCAGCACGTCCTGTGCCCCCTCGCGGGGACCTGAGCGGCCTAACAGCCGCTGGACGGAAAATACACATACATACATGCGTTGTGCGAGACTTGGTTAGCGGACGGTGGCAATCTTGCTATTGGATAATCGTTGCTATGGGGCTCAGGGCTATTTGGTCGGCGTCAATCAGATCTGCAGAGGCTGTATGCACTTCGAAGTTCACGTCGAGAGCCTGACTTGGTTCACCTGGAGCCACATATTGACCAACTCTGTTTTATATAAGATGTTCCAGCGTCCCATATTAATGTCCTTTTTAAGTGCGGTCTTGTAAATGCAATCTTCCTGCCGCCATCTTTTAAATACAGACCCAACAAGAGTCGAGCAGAAACATAACTATAGCTAATTCAGCAAAGCTGTACAGAATCTGCAATTGTGAGACCACGCAAGTGGTGAGCCGCAGATTCTAGCTCTGCTGCTTTATGGGACTGTTTTTGAGTTCCGGATCATCCCGCCGAGCGTTGGCTGGCCAGATTCGCCAATTCGAGCGTTGACTGGCTGAACTTCAGCCGTTGGTTAACCCCGTGTCCGTGTGTGCGTGCCTTCCACGGCTCGTGATGCCTTCCAAAAGATGGCCGCGATGAGCATCGTCAGCAGCCATCATCAGCGTCGTCGTCGTCGTCGGTAGTAGCGCCATCTCTCTTGAGTCTTGGCGTCGGGCGTTACGGCTTCCTGTAGGAGGGAAAAGTGAATTACGCTACGAATTTAAGCCGCGAATTCACTACCCTCTATAAATTCACTACCCCCAGGATGGTCACGGAATTTACTACCCTAGTCCGTTGCTCAGTAACTATTTCGTCGAGCAGGTCTCTCTCAGCCCCCTCTCTCTTCTCTCTCCCTTATCGTCGCCTTGACCTTCGGCTACGACTACAACTTCGCTTCGTCTTCGAATACTGCTACCGTAGCTATCACCGCAACTATCGAGACACCACTCACTAGATCTACGGCTTGGCTTCCGCCGCCGTTAGGCTACCGCCCCTCCATAGGAAGCTGGGCGTGTAGAGTGTCGTGGCCCCTTAGAGTGAATGTCAGATCCCCTAGGCTAATCCCCTGAGCTGTTAATTCAACAGCAGCCTCGTCAGCAGCATCAATAGCGTCATCACCGGTAGCGTCGTCGTCGTATGGTATTGAGGGCAGGAAGTTAGGCGTGCAAGGTACCGTGGCCCCCTAGAGTTAATTCCAGACCTCCCGAGCTAGCAATTTAATAGCATCGTCGGCGGCATCAACGGTAGCCTCAACGGCAGCACCAGCGGTAGCGGCACCGTCAGCGGCTTCAGTAGTTGCATCGCCAGTGGCATCGTCAGTGACACCAGCAGCAGTGGCATCGTCAGCGGCTTCTGTAGTGGCATTATCAGCGGCATCGGCAAAAGAGATACGTATGCTTCCTATCCTGGATTTAATTGATCAACCTAGCGATTGACGATAGCTTCAACCGCCGCAGGGTAAGAGTGTCACAGGCGGCCAGCTTTGCTTACGCCTATGACAGCAGTCTTTTGCTGGCATCGGGTATTTTAATGCGAACCTCTGACAACCTCTCTCAATCTGCGGCGTGCTACACGGTTCCTTAACTCCAGCGGGAGCTGCTCCAGTCTCATGCCTACAAACACGTAAGATGCGACCGTGAAGATCTCTTCAAGGACAGCCATGCACAAAAATGTTGTGACGTCTCCAGTGAGCACGCCGAAATGGCGCCTTAGGCTTGGCACAAAGGTTCCCAGAATAGCATACAGAAACCGGGCCACCATGAAGGGCGCGCAGCACGCGAAGAGGACAAGCAGTTTGTGCTCGCTCTGAGGGATGGCTTTCCGTTTTTGCAGGAAAACCAGAGCCAACCACACGAAGGTGAGGTAGCACGCCACAAAGAGGATGACGGAGGCATCATTGGTTGCCAGAGTGGCCGATTCCGCGGACTTGGTGCTGCCATAGACGGCCAAGCAGATGCCGACGATCGAGATCAAGGAGAGAATGGAGAGAGCCATCTGGTTGATTGTATTGACGAGCTTGTTCCTGTTTTTACATATTAGGTTTTCCTGCACTTAATGCGGTGTCTCCGAAGAGAAGACAAACTAACCAAACAACCCAAGGTTCAATAGCGTCAGCGGAGCCAGACCGATTCCCTGGCAAATGAGTGCGCCTCCATAGACCGATCGGGTCGGATAGTTGATAGAGGCGGGCTGAAAGCATGCACCGCATGGGGATGGGATAATAGTAGCCAAAGACATGCGAATGGCAATTGATGTGCAGTACGGATACTGTACTTTGTAGCAACACCAAATCAATCTGCGCCTAGGCCACAGAGAAACCTATGGTAGGATGGATCTTGACATGGCATGCATCGAGTCGGCTAAGCCGAAGAAGTCCAAGTCAATGCGACCATGGGGTCGCTGCTTCGAGCGCAACATACCGCCTGTGCCCGAGGAGAGACAGATTTCACCGGAATCTCAGGCAGGAGTCCTGAGTAAACTGACGTTTGGCTGGATGGGACCACTGATGGCTGTAAGCCGAGCCGGGCGTCTCTCTCGGACGAGCGTCTTCGTTCCCTATGCGCCGTTATATGCTAACCAGCCTCCCATTCAACTAGATAGGCTACCGGCGCCCGCTCCAACTCAACGACATTCCGCTCATCAATCCCTCGAGAAGGGTACAGGGCCACAGTGCTGCTTTTAACACGCATTTCGCGGCTGCTGTTACCTCGGACGGTGTCAAGCATCCCCTCTTTATCTCTCTCCACAAGACCTTCGCATGCGAGTTCTGGATCGGCGGGCTCTATCGTCTACTCGCCGACCTCTTCACCGTTGCAAGCCCTTATACTCTTCGTTATCTAATCCAGTTCGCTCAGGACAGTTATGTTGCGCGCATTCCTGGAAGCGATCAAGAGCCTCCGCCGCTCAATAGAGGCATTGGACTGCTGGTGGGCATTGTCCTGATGCAGATCTTGCTGAGCTTGTGCCAGAACCATTTCCTGTATCGCGGGCAGATGGTTGGCGGACAGGTCAGGGCGGTGTTGACTGCGAAAATCCTAGACAAGAGTTTCAACATCTCTGGGCGAGCTAGGGCTGGAGGGATAACTGCCCCCATAGGGGAAGGTCGTCAGACGCCGCAGGAATCCGTCCAGCCGACAGACTTGGATCGACGCCAGGAGAAAGGAAAGGAGACCGATGGAAACGTGGTGAAAGCCTTCGTCAACGAGAAGTCTACCTTGTCTTCCTCGTCTCCTCCCGACAACCCTCACCAGAACAGGCAAATGACTGAGCCTCAATACGACCAAGGCTGGGCCAATGGCGGTGTCATCAACCTTGTGTCCGTGGATGCTCATCGAATTGATCAGTGCATCAGCATGGTCCACGTGGTGTGGACCTCGCCTATCATGATCCTTATCTGCATGGCCCTGCTCATCGTCAACCTTTCTTACTTCGCTCTGGCTGGTCTGGGATGTCTCATTGTCGCCATGATCATCCTCATCCTCACCGTAAAGGCGCTTTACGTCCGTCGTGAGGCCATGAACGTGATTACCGACGCCCGTGTTAGCCTGACGCAAGAAGTCCTGCAGGCTATTCGGCTGGTTAAGTATTTCAGCTGGGAGGAAAGCTTCATTGTGCGTCTGGTTGGGGTTAGGGACGAAGAAACACGCAAGCTGCAGGTATTTAGGGCAGGGTCTGCCCACCCTGGTAGCCATGTCGTTTTCTCGAGCGTCGCGCTATTCGGTTCCTTGCTCATGCCTACCGCCTACCTACCCGGATGTCTAGGCCAGGCATCTGACGCATGGGCGAGTTTGAAGAGAATTGAGGATTATCTCCTGGCAGAGGAGGTGGAGGACTTGGATGTCGACAAAGAGATGGAGGATGCCGTGACTATTGAAGAGGCGGAATTCACGTGGGAAAGAAGTCATGTTGCCACCGACACAACTCCTCTAGGTCCCGTGAACAAAGCGGCAAGCAGACGGGCCTCATCGGAACTCACTCCAGGAGCAAGCACGCTTGCTCACGACAGGTCTACTACTCCGTTCATCTTGCCTTCATTCTCCCTAAGCATCCGCCGCGGCGAGCTCCTCCCGATTGTTGGCTGCATCGGATGCGGGAAAACCTCTCTTCTATCGGCTCTGGCAGGCGACATGCGCAAGGTACATGGCCCTCTCAAATTCGCCTCGGAAATGGCCTTTTGTCCGCAAACAGCATGGATCCAGAACGCCACTGTGCGAGACAATAGCCTTATTGATTCGTCTTATAACCCTGAGTGGTACGACATCGTCATCTCTACGTGCCAACTCCGTCGGGATTTGGAGATGCTTCCCCGAGGCGACGTCATAGAGATCGGGGAGCGAGGAATTAACTTGAGTGGTGGGCAGAAGCAGAGAGTCAGCTTGGCACGAGCGATGTACTCAAAAGCGGACGTGCTGTTGCTGGACGATCCACTAAGTGCAGTGGACCCATACGTACGTTGGGCGAGCCATCTTCGAAGAGGCAATCCTTGGGGCTCTTCATGCGAAGACAAGGATTCTGGCGACTCATCAGGCCCATGTGCTCAGTCGTTGTGATCGGATACTTTGGTTGGAAGAGGGCAGGGTAAAAGCCTTGGACACCTTTGAGACACTGATAAAGAAATACCCAGAATTTGGCGATTTGGTTAAGGAAGCTGAGGGTCATCGGAGCGAAGCATCCTTGAAGGAAGAGGAGGCCGAGAAACGTGGCCATGCCGGAAGATTTAAGGAAGAGACTGCTGCCTTGAAGAATCTATCCGAAGACGACACCTTGCCCATTCTCATGCAAGCCGAGGACCAAGCCGTCGATGGCATCCCTTGGGCTGTTTACACCTCTTATATTGCGTCCTCTCGCAGCTTCATCCCCGTCATCCTAGCCATCCCGCTTCTTTGTCTGGCACAAGGCGACAGCATCCACTGCGGGCTCTGGCTCGCCTGGTGGGCATCTGACAGGTTCGGCCTTAGCCTCCACACTTACGTCGCCATCTATGCCGCCCTCGCTGTCACACAGGGTCTTCTACTCTACCTCTTCGGTCTTTGCGTTGCCATCTGCTGCACTAGCTCTAGCAACGCCATGCTTAACAGAGCGACTGAAAGAGTTTTGAGGGCGCCAGTTCAGTTTTTCGATACCACACCTCTGGGACGGATCACTAATCGCTTCTCCAAGGACATCGATGTGATGGATTATTCCCTGCCGGAGGCGCTGAGGCTGTTCATGGTGTTAACCGCCATTATTTTGAGCATTTTTGCGCTCATCCCGGCCTACTTCCATTGGTTTGCCATCGCCCTGGGTCCCCTCGTTATAATCTTTTTCCTCTCTGCGGCTTACTACCGTACCTTGGCGCGCGAAATCAAGCGCCACGGAGCTGTCCTGCGTAGTGTTGTCGTCGCCCGCTTCTCCGAGACCCTCGCCGGCGTGACCACGATCCGCACATACTCGATGCAAGCACAGTTTGCCAAGTCGCTGCAGCTTGCCATCGACGACATGAACAGCGCCAACTTTTTGACCTTCTCTAACCAGAGATGGTTGGCACTTCGGTTGGATTCCGTCGGAATCCTATTGATCGTTACGTGTGGAGTTTTAGCCATGGTGGAGAGATTCACCCAGTCCCCAGCCATCTCAGGCCTCGTTCTAAGCTACGCCCTAGGCGCCTTGCAAGTCCTTCAATTCATCCTCCGCCAATGGGCAGACGCGGAGAACGCGATGAATGCCACGGAACGGATTTATGCTTACGGCTCCGGTAACAGTCTCCCTGTTGAGGGCAACAACGGCAAACCGGCCGTATCCACCGCAGCCTCCTGGCCAGAGCAAGGAGCCATCACTTTCTCAGATGTGCATATGCGCTATCGTCCCGGCCTCCCCGAGGTGCTGCGCGGCTTCAACCTAGTTGTCAAGCCCGGTGAGCACATCGCTATCGTGGGCCGCACGAGTGCAGGGAAGTCGTCCCTAATTGGCGCCTTGTTCCGGGTGTGCGAGCTCTCCAGAGGTTGCATCTCCATCGACGGCGTTGACGTCTCTCGAATCCCACTAACAGATCTACGCTCTCGCCTATCCATTCAACCCCAAGACTCGATCCTCTTCCGCGGCAGCGTCCGCTCTAACCCCGACCCCTTCCACGGGCACACTGATGAAGAGCTCTGGCTCGCCCTCCGTGGGGCCTGGCTGGCTGATACCGTGCATCTGGACGATGTTGTCGAAGAAGAAGGGTTAAATTTCTCACATGGGCAACGCCAACAGCTCGGTCTGGCGCGGCTTCTTGCCAGGGGCAGCAAAGTAGTCGTTTGCGACGAGGCCACATCGAGCGTGGACTTGGAGACAGACGATAAGATTCAGCGGACTATAGTCGAATCATTCAAGGGCAGACGGTGTTAACCGTGGCGCATCGCATACGCACTGTTATCTACTATGATAGGGTGTGTGTGATAGAACAGGGCAAGATTATAGAGCTTGGGACACCGAGGGAGTTATGGGGCTTAGGAGGTGTGTTTAGGGGGATGTGTGAGACGAGTGGGATTTTACAGAATGAGCTCTAACGTATTCCACAAGCTCCCGGACTAGTCTAAATACCAATAGAAATTGGGAGTTTCCGCTATATAAATGCTAGCGTAATTATAGGCATAGTTTGTTAGAGTGATGGTACAGACCTCTGACTAAGAAAATAGAAAACACAAAAATATAGAGGAATAACTAGGGGATCTAACAGTCGGCAAGCATAAAAGATGCAGAAGACCCAACTACACGGTCTATACTTCGCTCTAGGGTAGCAGAGAGGTCGACTGGCTCGCGAGGTCCCGTTTTAGATATCCTACGCCTGGCTTTGTATTGCCAGCATTTGGCTTTACGTGCTCTTCTAGAAAGTAGGAAATGGAGATTAGAGTATTATGCTTTGGATTACACAAGTTGTTACAGCGTCAATGTCCATCCTCATCACCTTTATCGGGAGACGGCGACGACACGGCGCGAAAGGGATTTGTGATAGTGTATTTTAAAGCTAGAACAGTACTGCGAGATATATACGCCAAGGCTTGTTCTGTTTGGATCTGGATGCAGCGCAGATGTACACATCAACCAGGACCGTAGCGACCTCCCTGCTTATTGCTAGCGGTGTGGGGTAAAGGGTGCAGAATATAGGGGCTTAATATTCAGCTCTCCTCTCTCGATACGCTTGGGGGGGGGGGGTTGTGACTGTATAGCGCGATTCACCTCTGGGTAGGAGTTACGTAGGTCTAATAAGTCCGAGAAGCCGAGCCATAGCGCCTCGAAACGACGGGTGGCTGCCTTAAAACAAGCTAAAATGCCTTACATATGGCTCCGTGCTATGTGTCTCGGACACTAGGGGCTCGGATCTTCTAACCATCCCTTGTCAACGACTCAAGGCCCTGTGCTAGTCTGTCCAATGGCATGCTGTGATTTGATATAACGAGTGTTAATACCTAGATATGCGGCATTTCGAATTCCTCCCAAAGCACTCCGTGCTCCACAGATCTTGTATTCTGCACAAATAGCGGGCTTAGCTTTAAGCCGTCCGATAAGGCCCCTTCCCAGAGTGTATCGGCTAGGCGCCTAGGCTTTCGTGGCCGAAAGCACCGGAACCACAATCCAAGTTTCTTACTCTCAGCACTTCGTTTCCTATAGAGTCGGACCGCTTCGTCCGTCTCTAGACTTCTGCACTGGACTATATGCTATAATTCATAATGGACGCTCGATTTAAGCGAAAGCCCCGGCCACCGCCACTCGATCTGAGTGCTCTCCGATGCAAAGAGCCGAAATCACCTACACAACTGACTTCTTCGCGGTATGCAACAACCCCAAACCGTTTGACGACGCCGACGATACCAAGCACGATACGGATAGACACTCCAATACGCCTAGAGACTCCAAAACGACTGGAGACTCCAAAGCGACTGGAGACGCCAAAGCGCCTAGAGACACCAACTACCACCAGGACAACAAAACGTCCAGAAACGCCAACTAGATTCATCACACTGCGGCCAGAACTACCAAGGGCCTCAACCACCTCAAGGACTAGGTAAGCCATCCGTGCACCGCTGTGACTACGAGTTCGAGCAGCCTGACAGTTCATGTTACGAGGAAGCAGATCACCAACGGCCACAGTAACCATTACTAGACCATTGCAAATAAGCACAGTGACTGCTTCAACACAGACCCTTCTATCTGCATCTGCAACGTCAGTTATCGGGGCCATAGCAAGCAGTGCCGCATCCTCGACGCCCGTAGCCGCCGTGATCCCCCCCGGCTCTTTGGGGTTCATTGTCGGCACCGGGAGTTTGGCTGGAATTTCCCTCGTCTCAGTAGCAGGAATATTTCTTTGGCGGCGAAGGGCAAGGCTACGGAGGCTCAGTGAAGCAGACGATAGTTAGTTACCCAGGCTGGATGAATGAATGCATAATGGCACTTGCGCCAGGAATGAAGACAAACCCTTGTCCCAGACCCCAGTACCGAACCCTAGTACCAAACCCCAGTAGATCCGTATACGCGTGCCGTATACCCGTGGTCTTGGCGATGGTGTGGCAGGTTGTTGAATGCAATACACGACTCATGCAGGAATGCTCTGACAATGAACCTCGAATGAATCGCCAATCGACTCAATCCCCATTCGGAAGAGACAGCCGCGGGTCGCAACGGTTATCAATGTACACTAATTTTGGCAACTTTTGAAATATGAAACCGAAACTTGCCCGATAGTTGTGCTTCGACCGGGAACTACTTTGCCGGGCACAAAACTTGTTTCAATGTTGGGAAATGAAACAAATTACGTGCACGCATCCAGCCATGACTTTGCTTTGTAGAGCGTGTTAGCCCTCACCAATTAGCTGCCGTCGGCCGATGCCTCACTAATACCTCCATCTACCCTAACAGTAGTCCTACATTATGCAAATTTGCGTCATCCTCGCACCTCTTTCCAGTGTCTTATCTCTTTAACTGGCTAGCCGTCCGTTTAACCTCGCGGGCAGGTGATTTCGGCTCTTCACAATCATCGCCCGACAACACCAACACTGCGATGGACGGAGATGGGGATCTCAAGGATAGTGATCCCAATGACTTCCCTCGCCGCTCATCCCGTAGGTTCACTACGCTCGAGGGATGGCGGGAGGTACGAGGAGGCCTGTATCTTGCGGCAGGCTCGGCCTTCTCCACCATCATCCCCAACCCAGCCTACGATCCCGAATGGCAAATCCAGGGCGACGAACCTCTGCAGCCGACGTTTGCTGACCCATATCAAAACTCAGTCAATTCTTTTACGCAGAATAGAAGTACTGGTCATGGCCAAAGCGAGCTGTGGCCTCATGGACGGGTCCATTCGATTACCACAGAGGCTCCAACAAATCCTCTGGACTTGGAGAAGCGGCAACAGTCTCTTTTCGCCGAAGGAAGATTGACAGAGAGTGAAAAGACAAATACGCCCCCTGTGCCTGAGAGGCCATTTCACAGCTTCACGACAAGCCAAAAGTGGCTCGTTATCAGCACAATTGGCGTGGCTGGTCTTTTCTCCGGACTCTCCTCCAACATATACTTTCCCTCATTAGACGCAATTGCCACGGTACCCCCAAGAATCCATTCCCGTGGAGGAAGCAACCTGGTACTAATGCGTAATAGGACCTCAACGTTAGCCTCAGCGCGGTTTCGTTGACGATCACATCCTACCTCATCATCCAAGGGATCTCTCCGTTGATCTGGGGACCGCTCTCAGACACGATTGGTCGTCGACCCATTTACATCTACTCGTTCTCGGTATATATTGCGGCCAATATTGTTCTCAGCCTGTCTCCAAACTTTCCGCTTCTCTTGGTCTTCAGAGGGTTACAGTCCGCTGGAAGTGCATCGACTGTTAGTATCGGTGCGTGTTCATATTGCCGATATTTTGGCGCCTTTCATCTAATGTCGTATGGTCTCTAGGAAATGGCGTCATTCAAGATATTGCAACGCCAATAGAGCGAGGCGCTTTCATCAGCTTCTACCAGGCGAGTACGTTAGCAACAGTATTACAAAGCTCAAGAAACATGGTATGTTTTTGCAGCTGACAATGCGTTAGTTCGTAACTTCAGTATTGCGGTCGGCCCTGTCCTTGGCGGCTTGCTCGCCCAGTTCTTCGGATTTCGGTAAGTCCTGGCATTTACGCTGTCGTAGTTAGCCAAATTTTAACGAAGCAGATCCATTTTCATCTTCTTGGTGATTATATCCTCTTTAGTCCTCATTGTAATCATTCTTTTTCTTCCCGAAACCCTTCGCGCCATTGCGGGTGACGGTACTTGGAGTCTGTCTGGCATTTATCAACCCCTGATACGCCGGTATCAGAAAGAGCACAAGCAAGCGGGAGAGCCACAGCTAATAACGCCACGCCCTATCGTCACTGTCAGGACCTTCTTGGAGCCGCTAAAACTCTTGAAGGAAAAAGACATCATCGTTAGTTTGATATTTGGCGGCACAGTGTATACCGTCTGGAGTATGGTTGTTGCAAGCACAACAGGGCTGTTTAAGGACCTCTTCCAGCTTGATGAGCTGAAGCTAGGCCTAATATTTTTGCCCAACGGTACGTCTCCGCCCTGAATCTCGAAACTTGCGTCGTAGGCTGCCAGAAGTAACAGTGTCATGATGCTAATTCGTGTTCCTACAGGCTTTGGCACAATCGTTGGCTCAGCAACAGCAGGGAAACTCATGACTCGCGAGTTTATAAACTACGAGAGGGCATACTTGGTTAAGAAACCTCATTCAACTCTCCCGTCCAAGAACAAGAAAGACCTGCCCGCGGATTTTCCGATTGAGCATGCTCGACTTCGTCACACCCCCTGGATTACCGCCCTCTTCATCATCAGCACCGCAATCTACGGTTTTACCGTGCTGCCTGCTGCCCAGCTACCACTGGTCTCTAGGCCAGGGTGGATTGCCGTTCCTCTCACACTGCAGTTCATTATTGCTGCTACCTCGAACGCAGTGTTCGCTATAAATACGGCACTGGTGTCGGACCTGTGTCCGGGAAAAGGCGCGGGCGCTACGGCAATCAATAATCTTGTACGGTGTAGCCTGGGAGCGCTGGGAGTTGGCTTTGTCGATGCCATGATCGGGTCCTTTGGATCTGCGGCTTCGTTCTTGGGCCTTGGACTGTTGACTACAGCCATGGGAGTACTGTTAGCTATGGAGTGGTCGTGGGGCATGCACTGGAGGAGTCAGCGAGAGCAGGCCAAGACCATAAAGCGTAAAGAGTCGGTTGTGGATGATGTATGAGCTACGCATTTAGCATGTTGGGTGCCTTTTATTTCTTGGGTGTGAAGACCCAAGGCTCACGGGTCAAGGTTACAGGTGCGGGAGGGAGAGTACGCTGACCGACGCAGCCGCCAAAAGGTTAAACGATTCTTTAGACATCATTGATAGAGTACTAAAAAGCTATTTAGATTTACACCGAAAGCCAGTACACATAATCTATTTAGCTTACTGCCTATTCCATGGACTCATATTAAGTAAAGCCACCTCAGGCAATTGCAGATAAGCTCACCATGATCCCAGCCACTGGAAGCCTTTGGCAGTTCTACTTTTCCAGGCCTTGCATCCCCTAGAGTTCAGCTAGTTTATCCAAAAAGTTTCATGTGCCGGTTACAACCTCCCAATGGTGCGGAGTAGACCAGAGCCTAGCGTTAAACTGAGCTTGAAGCGCAGAAACAGGTGGCTTGGCAGCCCGGCGTTCCGGAACGCCCTCGTCTTCCATCCCGGTCGACCCCTGAGCTAGCGTGCGCTGTGGGTCTGTAACCTTTTTTTAACCATGATGGTTTCCTAGTATATGACACAACGGTGGCTGACCCCATGTTTTATCATACATCTGAAATAGATTGAATTTATGTTACTGATTCGAACCGCCTGGCTATCGAAGCCGGCGCAGGGGCTCGTGGAGGGTGCCACGGGGGCATCAGCCGCTGGATTTGGTTGACTGAGATTTATTATATGGTCGAGCAGTGCACATAGAGACATCTTCTCGATAGGATACCACGGAAAGAGCTTTGCTTGCACCATTGAACTTTCGTCTCTGGTGTTGCTTGAAGTCAGACTAAACGCACTCGCCATGATGCTTACACAAATTCTCCGACGCTACTCAACGTCGTATCTCCTTCTTTCTATTGCTGGCGCTCCTCTCATTGCGGCTCAAGATGATAAGTTAGCCAAATTTGGGGACACCATTGAGGTTCTTGGGCAGGTATAGACGATCTACTTCCACGGTGACTCCCGCAAGTACTAACAGCACGACTAGATGGCACGAACCGACCAGGACTTTGTCGACGGCCTCGCTCTAGACCTCTTCTCGCCCACCAACCGCACACTGGTGGTGACGAACAACACATCACCGCTCCCGGGAAACTTTATCACCGGTAGCTCTGGCGAGGGCTTCATCGCTCTCTCGAGTTATAGTTGGATCATCAAGTTCAACGAGACCGCCAAAGACCTCATCGCAAAGATTGAGCTGCCGTATGATCCGTCTGCCCTGAAAGGGCAGGGCGTAGATGTATCAAACACATACGTCGGAACGCTGGCCAAGGACAAGAAGTCGTGGATTGTGTCTGAGACACAGAGAAACGTACACGTGTATGACACCCCAAAGATGCGAGACATCAGCTCTCTATCCAAGGCGGACATGCTAATAGCCAGTTCCAGCACCGAGAACAAAACCCGCATCATCAAGATGACATCCCTCGACGGAGAGTATATGCTTCTGGGCCGCAAGTCTGAAGACGTCACAAACATCTTTGTGCAGTATGGGCAAGGCGTAACCCGAACCGTTAATGTTACTGGAGGCAACAATTTCCAAGAAGCCGAATTTGTCGATGGCTTGCGGTTACGCGTCCAGTCAGCAAAGCCTTTTACTCTGAATGCGGATATCTCAAATGGCGTGGACGAAGCGACTATACCAGAGAACTCGATATCGTTGAGTATGAAGTCCCGATTGTGCAGCCTCTCCTCTAAACTGTTCAGTGCTTAGCCCTAATTCTGTGGACTTATAGATTCATTCGCATGGGTTATAAACACCACGATTCCAGCTGGTAACAACATGGCCGTGGATATGAGAGTCCCGTGTAAGTCCCAAGCGACACAATCTATCGATCAGTATATGCTTATGACAACCTTCCAACGCAGTTAACAGAGACATGTTAGCCGCAAAGGCAGCTGGAAAATCGCATAAACAACTCGTAGTGGCACACCGAGCTTTACAGGCGCGCGCGACAGATCCCTTTCAAGTCCTGGAGAAACAGGAAGTAGAGCGGTCCGAGAGCCGTATCAAAGTTTCTGGACTGTCCAATATAGACGGGCAATACATTGTTCTGGTTACTGCTGGGAAAGAACGCGGAGAAGGTGATGAACGTGGCGACGGCAAGCACAAGGGTTGTGCGACAAACACCGTCGATGTTGCCGGCGCCGCGTCTCTTTATCCCAGCGGTGCAGCCCAGTATAGGAACGTAACACAAGGTATGGCGTCTTTATTTACAGAGGCTCAAAGCTTTGTATCTTGGTTGGCTAATACTTTACTAGGCATCAATACGGAGCAGTCGACGATCGGAGTCACCGGTGTCTTGAATCCGGCGCCTACAGGCACAGAGGCCGTGAGGCCAAGTGCACCTGTTGTTATAAGCTCTGGCAAAAAGTTGAAGGCCTCTTTTGTGACGCTTGCTGGGGCTGTGGTCATGGCAGTTGTGCTCCTGTCGCACTGACTACGTCAGATCCCTTTTCCAGTTTCTTCTACACCAACCTCGGCCCTGTGGTTTTCCAGCCCGGCAGCCGGAAAGGAAAGAACGCCGAGTCTCGCGGAGCAACATCCAGCGCGCACTAGCAAGTCAGAATTAGGAGTGATTGTACAGTAAAGAGAGTATGATCAAGACATTGGGGCAACTCGTCTCCACTATGCAAGAGTGGACAATGGGATTTGTGGACCGGGAGACGGGGCTCGGCAGACGACCGAGGCAGTTAGGGGCGAAAACAGTATAAATACCGGTGACTCTGCCCTCTTGGTCTTTTTTTTCTCTCTCTCTTTTCTTTTCAGTGCTCATCCAGGTGCTACATGCCCTTCCGGTAGCTCTACCCGTTCAGGTGCTTCATATCCTTCAAGTGCTAGCCTTCGGTGAGCACACCGAATACTGCCTGACAGAGCAGTAGGACAAAGCAGCAGACCTTCTCGTGGTGTCCGGTGTCAGTAGCTGCCATGCGTCTCCGTTACGTTGGCGCGCTGCGTGGTCAAGATTGCTTGGGCCGCCGCGGAGACTTGGTCCCGCAGGCATGACCCAAGACGACCGCGCCACGCGACCAATATAGCGACTGCGTACTATCAGTGAAGCCAACATGCTGCTAGATAGAAAAGGACTCGGGCAAGCAGATTGCCGGGGTCGAAGTTATTAATTTAGGGAGAACTTATAAGAGAATATTCTGGGAGAGTTAATGGTGTGAGGGTCCCGATGCGTAGGAGATGCTATGATGGTGTGGACGATGGTGTTAACAAGAGAGTAATTGTGCTCGGCTGGGGCATGCTGAATGTCAAGTAGAACAGTTAATTAAAGGCAATAAGAATCCATAGACTGGGGTTATGGGAAGGGCTTGCTATAGAGATCGTGGATGTCTCCGTGTAAACTATCCGTCTGAGGGAGAAGCCAAGGGCCGTTATAAGAGCACAGTAATCAGTAGCTGGGTTGCTATAGATCTTCTACTTGTGTATTAAATAAAGTCCGAGTTTTCCTGACCTAGTTTTCCTGGCCTAAGTAACGAACGGTATAAATGCATCGATACACTATATGAGGCATCTTAGCAGCAACCGCGGTAGCACTCGTTCACTAGTAGTCGTTGCTTCTTGCATCAACAAAACGGCCGCGAACCTACCACGGAAAACACTACATCTACCCTGCCGCCATCGCCATGCTGCCGACTAACAGAGGGCAGCTTAAGGTTCCGCGAGCTATGGGAACACAATACCCAAA
This sequence comes from Tolypocladium sp. Sup5 PDA-1, assembly GCA_000750105.3. Lineage (NCBI taxonomy): Eukaryota > Fungi > Ascomycota > Sordariomycetes > Hypocreales > Ophiocordycipitaceae > Tolypocladium > Tolypocladium sp. Sup5 PDA-1. Next base: position 72,169 of record JPHH03000047.1, read on the forward strand.
CTTGCCGGGCTACTAGAGCAGCCTGCCTCCTAAGCAAGTTTGTCTGCGATGTGCTGCGCTCCTTACCGATCGCTCCCGCCTAGCAGGAGGACGCGAGGTACAGCAGCACTTCCATCAAGCCTGTGCTCGCTCTACGAGTTTGGGTCGACCGCGCTATCAGGATCAACTAAACAGAGGGACGGCATACTGGGGGCAGCGGCTGGCTCGCTGGATAGCGGACGCCTTGCAGATGCCTCAATGCGGCCAGCCGCTTCTACGGCCCGCCCGGGCTACAACAGTAACCCGCCTGTTCCCGTTCAGAATGCCGACGGAACGCTGCAATGCCCCCGTTGTCTAACGGCTTATGCCCACCGCCAGCGCCTCAACCGTTATCTTTCCGGATGTGAGCGAAACCAAGCCGGCTCTCTTATTGACCACTGCTAGTAACCGGATCGCATCATTTATACGTCCTTTCCTTTTAATGACTCGTCCTAGATTGCTCCTGCTGTGAATGCTCCTGCTGAACGAATGCCTGCTCAATGCTCGCGTTGCACTTCTGAACCATGGAGAAGAGGCCGGAGGAGTGGAAATGAACAATCCGCATAATACTCGATAGCACGTCGTTGGTCAACTTTTGGGAATATTCCAGTTCGCATGTCAACTGCCGAATTTCCTCGCTGATCTCGGCAATGCGCTCCTGCGGCGAGACGGTGCCCTGTTTTGGTGGCAACGCTTTGAGTTATACGATGCTCGTATCGCCGCACAGGGCTCGAATTTCGAAGTCAACCGGTCCTCCAGACGGAGGTCTATCCCTGTCTAGATAGCGTGAAATGCGATTCTTAAGATTCAGGCTCCTCATTGTGACGTTGGGTAGACGTTGGAGGACCTCCTGAATGCTTCTTATGAACGAAGTGCTGACTCTGCGTATGATGATCAATGCCCTATAGTTTCAGGCCCATATCATCTCTTGTAGAGTTGATTTTCCGGCCCTACCTCGCCGGGGGTAGAGTTGAATTGGGTCGACAGGGGTATAGTTGATTATACGACAACCAATCAAATGTCTTAATTAGAATGCCCCAAGCGCGTCCTAAGAAACGCGAAAGCATGTCGCGTGAAGTAGGCGTTCATGATATGGTTTGTTTGAATAAGCCACCTACACCGTACTCTCGCCTAGTTGCTTCACGCGTCCCGCATCCGCAGTATAGAACTATTTGTTTATCTCCCTAGATATTCTATCGTGGTGTGCAAGAAATATGGATTTGGCAGCGTAGCCGATGAGGCCCAAACCCATCTACAGACACGGCATCGCGATCTGTCGCTAGCGGAACGGCGCGCAGTGGAGCAAGCCATCCAGAATATCCCTAACCTAATTCGAAGGCAAGGCGAACTAAGCAGGCTAGAAATCCCACCTCCAAGCACGTTCCCAATTCCCTACCTTTCCGCACCAAAAATAGACGGTCTCAAATGCAAGAGCTGTTCATACGTCTCTCGCCAGGTCCAGAAAATGCAAGCACACTATCGCGATAGACGTAGCTAGCAAAACCCCAGGAGCAAGGGTAGACCACTTGCTACCCACATAACAACGACTTGCTTTCCGTGGACCGAAAACGTATCTTGCCAACGTTTTTTCCTATCACGAGCTGGCAGTAGGTGGTTCGAAGTCGGCCGTAAGTCTAGAACACGGAACAAGATATCCAACGTAGCGCGGTCGACCTTGCTTAACCAGGCGGCAGAGCCCGCAAGTCTCACTTCCGAGGTTCATGCTCACCTAAAGGATGTACCGCTAAGGGAGCAAAAACATCGACGCGCAGAAAACTAGCCGCGGCTATACAGCAAGGCAATGGGTGAGGACTCATTCGCTACCACAACCTTATGGCTAGAACGCACCGCAGTGGCAGGCCATATTCAATGGCTGCCGGAGAGATATCATGCAGGCCATGACTCGGCCACTAAAGCGGCCCTATCCTATAGTAGGGGCGGAACGGGTGCTTAGCCTTCGGGTTAGGCTAAGGGATTTTATAAGATTTTAGGGGGGCAGGAAGGGCAGGAGGTAGTAAGAAGGGGGGGGTTCTACGAGAGAGCTATAGTAAGGTAGGCTAGCCAGGGTAGGGCAGTCTCTAAACCTAGGTTTACAAACCAGGCAGCTAGAAACCAAGCAGCTAGGCAAAGCAGCCAGAAACTAAGCAGCTGTTTCTTTAGCGATAGGGACTACCCGTGTCGCCCCGAAGTTAAGCGCAACTATCAGCACAAACGCTATAGCCTATGAATTTGTATTAGATAGGAACAAGTGTTACAGCAGATCCTTCCAGTAGGTCACAAAGGAAGTGGGAGGGCATACCTTCATTATCGCTAACTTATCAAAGTTCAAGAGTGAGAAAGTATCGGTGAGTTTTGGTTGAGATCGGAATGGCAACATTTCAGTGCTGCATGAGCGAGGGATTTATAAAGAAGTTTTTGACCTAACCTACAGGCGTTTGCCGCTTAACTTGAGACTGATATGTCAGGAACTATTTACTTAAACGCATGGTAATTCTATTGCGTAAGCTAGCGGCAGAACCTTGCAGAGTCTTTACTTAATCGACGAAGCAGTGCAGCTCTCTGACCAATGGCAGAGGTATTTTGATGCAAGCAACAGTCCAGGCAGATACGAGAGCGTCGGAACGTTGGTAAGCAGGTGGTAGCTTCGGAGCTATGGCTTTATAACCTGCCGAAAACATGCATGAAGGATTTGCAAGCCGCGTCATCACACGGCACGTTGTCAAACCTGCGGCCTAGCCCTTCACGTCGCCCTGTCTCAAGACTCATTCGCAGCGTCTTGTCCCGGATCTTGTTTCCTCTCCTACCTTTCGATCCAGGCTCCCAAGCTGCTATGTTTTGTCCCGGTATTCCATGCATAAGCGCAGCGAAGTCATGAACAGGGCAAGCCTAGCCGCTTGGCCTTCGCGTATTGCGTTCCTCCCGGCTTCGGAGCGCCTATGCGTAGCCGATAGTATTCTGCGCGGGTGGTTTTGAGCGTTCAATATCGGCCAGAGCTGCACTTAATTCAAATTCTGCAGCTAATCAAGGTTGAGGTTTCTCAGAGAACCGACCAACACAAAGTAATGGACCTAGCATTGCGTTATACTTAAGGAACTTATGTTTAGTACTAGGGAGGTCTAGAATTTGACTTGCATTCACGCGCATAAGATGGCTTGTCCACTAGACTAACCCTAGTATAACCTGTAGCACTCTGAGAAGCGGCACGGCACAGCTTCCGGGCCAACGTCCACAACGGACAGCCCATCCATGTTGCAAGCCTACGAAGACATGCAGGTTGGGCGCTATCATTGCCTACAGAAATCATCCCGTTATATGCAGCGGCTCGTTTCCTATTTGAAGTGCGGGGTAGGATCAAGCATGTTTCCGTGAACATCACGGTTTCGTTGCGACACGGAAAGATTTCCATTCAAGCTCTGCTTAGTCTGCCGAGCATATCGCTCTCCTACGAGGTAATACCCAAACAAGAGCACCCTACCCGCGGTCATCGCAAAATGCGGCCTACCGGACAAGGAGTCTTCCAGGTTAGATGCATCCCTCTTGTCTTCTACCTTGACCATGGGTTGGCCTAACACAGCGACCAGGACGCAGACCGAGCCGATCATGCTACTGCACAGAGTCAGTCGTGGACTCAGAGTGGCTTCCCAATCGTCAACGGCAAATATCTCGACAAAGATGGTATCCTTAGGGATATAGAGCCTAACGAATGGACCATGGCTGGTCCGCCTGCCTTAAACATGTACTGGAGCAGCCGCAAAGTCACCCCGACCCTTGAGCATATACAGTTTCGGGTTATAGCATCAAACGCCTTTATCGACATTACGGAATATCTCGCTCGCGTCGGCGAGTTCTTACGAACATCGGCAGGCGTGTGTAAGATTGTCGCCTTGAATGCGACTACATATTCCGTTAACGAGATTGTGAGCACCGACTTATCACAGGCGGATATGCGACACCTTTTGATACAGTACGGTCTAGCTCCCTCTCACTAGACCTTCCGATGGAGAAAATATCTGTACCTTAGCTATAAATAGAGAGGCTCCTATTCCTAGGCTCACTAAAGTCCTACGCCTCTAGGGACGAGCTACGATATGTGTTCGTGCACGGGGATGGCTATCGAATGCTTGCAGCAAATAATACCTTATCATTAGACTTATTAATAGTCTACCCTACGAAGCAGACTCGAATAGCGTTTTAGTATAGTATTCTTCTATTAGGTTTGGCGATCATAGCCCCGATTATATCGCATTATGCTGTTATACCCATAGCGTACTATACTACTATTGGTCTAAGGGTATGCTATAGCCCTCTGGTAACTAACACCTAATAATGCAAACATCGATTACGAGTCTTTTATGTTAGTATTTGCATTTTGAAGTGTAAAAATAGCTAATGTAAATGTAATTGAAACTAATATATAGATAGTGCTGCGGTTAGCTACAGGGATGCTGTTGATAAAGGTACCGCTGTTGACTGCACGGATGCATTTTACAAAGGTATTACTGTTGGCTGCACGTGATATCGACGACTTGGAAAACTTCTACGACATCGTCACCTGTTTGGATGCCCGTGCCCCTTTCGTCACTATCACTGGTGTCCTTTTGGGTTATGGTGGTAATTAGAACCGTATGATAAAGCACGACCTCACTATTATCCAGTGGGTCAAATGCTTCTGTGGTCCCGAGTTCTTAGAGCCATGACTATTGTAACGACTAAGTGGGACTATATGAGTAATGATGACTTCGAGGACGCATGGGACCTAAAGCTACCAACGCTGCTCGGGGATCCGAGTATTACCGAGCTCCTTGAGCCTCCTCCAGTCTGCTTGCAACGCTATCATGGAGGCGCCGTATATCTTCACAGCATCAAGGGTGGCGAACGCGCAAGCTCCGTTCACTCGCCGGAGCCATTATCCCTGCGGAAGCACACTAGCGAGAGAGCAGAGGAGATCAGAGCCATGATTCGCGATCGGTACAAGAATCCCCCGAACATCAAGCTCCAGATCTTCGCTAAATGGCTAGTGGCACCCCCTGGTACGAGACGGAGGCCGCTACCGTTTTACGGCACAATCCAATATACATTAAGCTTGAGGTGCAGGACAATCTCGTTCGTGTTTCTGTCGTGGACAGGGTGCGAAGTCTTCCTGGGGAAGTCAAGCGGCGGACAAGCCCTGATCCCACGCCACCAGCGACCCTGTGGTACCGGCTACCGGTGAGGATACTAAGGCGCCGGTTCCTGACGCGAAGCCCTCTTCGCCTTCTGGACATTCTGCTGCCAATCCGAAGGAGGACAAAGCCCAGTCCCATCCCAAGCCACGTGCAGAACATTTCGTCCCAAATATGTCATGGTTTCAGCTACTCTTCCCATGGCTTGAAGTCGCTAAAGAGGCGGCTTCGTTCTTTATAGGAGCTCAGGAGAGAAGCCAGGCCAGGCAGAACAAGAAGGAGAGAGCAGAAGAAAGAAGTACAGCCTGGGTCGAGATGTGGGGAACGCTTCGAGATTGGTGGTCAGGTGGTGGTTCGATGTAAATTGTAACCGCCAAGATGGCGCATGCAAAGAGCCAGTCTCGAAGCACAAGGCTCTATGCTATGAGGATATTATCCTCCGGGTCGTGCAAGATCTCAACGAGGGAGAAAGGGACGTATTAGCGATGGAGGTCTTCTTTCGCCACCACCAAGGGGTGGATAAAAGAGGAAGAAGAAGCATGCCATTTTTCTAGCTAGGAAGGAACGGTAGCCCCTTAATATAGGTGGCTGCCATACGGTCTGCTCCGCGGGGTGTTGTCTTCCTTATCTCTTGGGTGTGTTGCGTGCCCTGGCCAAAATACAAGGTGCACGGGCCGCGGATGACGGTGTGTGTGCGTACCTATTTAAGACTCATGTTACGCTGGCTCAGGTGCTTAGTGGGCGCAGCTAAGGGCACATGCGAGGCCGTGCACAGTGTCGCACACGGTGCCCATTGTGATCTACTGTACGGAGGTCCGTCCGTCGGCCACGTCTGACCTCGGCCAGCGTAATGCAGGCCGGCACTCAATTCATCATCCTAACCCCCAGCCTGCAAACTTTCAGCAACCTCTCTCCCCCCTCTGGTCAACGGCGTCGCGCACCTTGCCTTGGCACAGAACCACGTATCATGCCACTGTGATATCCCTCACAGCTGGCCATCTGTGCGAGCGCGCTGTTTATCTTTCTTTTGCCTCGACCGAGGAAGGGGCAGCTCCGGCACCACGACTTTCCAAGACACCCCACGACGGCGATACACGGGGCTATCCACGCTCGACCCGCCCACACCGAAAAGCGACACATCGATAGCAGCAGGCTATTGTGGTGCCCATCGGCTCGTTGTTTCATGCTGCCCTGAGCCCGGGCCATAGGGCCGCAAGACGGGGACGATGTCGCAGCAACGGCAGGTCGCCTTGGAGCGACTGGAAGATGTCACGCGAGGGCTGCGATCGCGGTAAGTCGAATGCTGCTCCGTTCGCCATGAACGCAAGCTAACTTGTAATCAGCGCCGGAGATGACACACGCAAGCGAGCAGCGATACAGCTTCGAGAGCTGGTGGCTGTGTGTCATCGAGGTAAACATTTCAAGAGCCTCGAAGTCCCCCGACCTGACCAACACTAACGATCCCGATAGACCTCACCCAGGAACAGTTCCTCGCCTTCTACGGCGCTGTAAACAACACAATAACACAACTAATCACCCATGGCAGCGATACCGCGGAGCGCCTGGGCGGTATTTACGCACTAGACTCGCTTGTGGATTTTGAGGGGGTCGACGTCGCGGCGAAGTACACTCGATTCACGCAGAACCTCAAGACGATCCTGCGAGGCAAAGACATCAACCCGATGCAGCATGCGGCTGTCGCTCTCGGAAAGCTTTGCCGCCCCGGCGGATCCTTGATCTCCGAACTCGTCGAGTCCGAGGTGAACACTGCTCTTGAGTGGCTGCAGAACGACCGAGTCGAGGAGCGCAGATATAGTGCTGTGCTTGTTCTCCGAGAACTTGCTAGGAATGCCCCGACACTGATGTACCAATACATCCCGACCATCTTTGACTGGATCTGGGTCGGTCTCCGCGACGCCCGCAAGCTCATCCGCGCGACCTCGGCCGAGACTGTCAGCGCGTGCTTCCGTATCATCCGCGAACGAGACCAAGAAATGAAGCAAATATGGATGGGCAAGATCTACAATGAGGCGAGACAGGGCCTCAAGGCTAACACCGTCGAGTCTGTCCACGCCTCTCTCCTGGTCTTGAAAGAGCTGCTGGAGCAAGGAGGAATGTATATGCAGGAGCATTACCAGGAGGCGTGCGATATCGTCTTCAAGCATAAGGATCATCGAGATCCCACTATCCGGAACACGGTCGTCCTCCTGATTCCCGACCTTGCGAGTTATTCGCCCGCAGAATTTGCGCGCACGTGGCTGCACAAGTTCATGGTGTACCTATCGGGCATGTTGAAGAAGGACAAGGAGCGCAACGATGCTTTTCTTGCCATCGGAAACGTCTCCAACTCGGTAAAGAGCGCCATTGCGCCATACCTAGACGGAGTTCTCATCTATGTCAGAGAAGGGCTCAGTGTGCAGTCCCGAAAGAGAGGCTCCGTGGACCCAGTGTTCGACTGCATCAGTCGCTTGGCAGTTGCAGTAGGCCAGACGCTGAGCAAGTACATGGAGGCACTGCTGGATGCCATATTCGCGTGCGACCTTACCCCGAAACTCACCCAAGCCCTGGTCGACATGGCGTTTTATATCCCCCCGATCAAGCCCACAATCCAGGAGAGGCTGCTCGACATGCTCAGCGCTGTGCTTTGCGGCGAGCCATTCAAACCTTTTGGCGCTCCACGGCCTAACACTCTCAGCTCTGTTCCCACGATTGCAAAGGACGCAAAGGACCCTCAGGCCTACGAGAATTGGCGGTCAGAAGTGAAGCTGGCCCTGAACACCCTGGGCAGTTTTGATTTCTCTGGACACATTCTCAACGAATTTGTACGAGATATCGCGATCAAATACGTAGAGGACGAAGACCCTGAGATCAGAGAAGCCGCGGCTCTCACATGCTGTCAGCTATACGTTCGGGATCCTATCGTGGACCAGACGAGCTATCACGCCTTGCAGGTCGTTGGAGACGTGATTAAGAAGCTGCTCACCGTGGGAGTCTCGGATCCGGAGCCAACCATACGAAGGACGGTTCTGGCGGCACTGGGCGAGCGGTTCGATCGCCATTTGGCCAAAGCGGAGAATATTCGCATCGTCTTCTTTGCCCTCAACGACGAGATCTTTTCCATCCGAGAGGTAGCGATTTCAATTATTGGTCGACTCGCCCGATATAACCCAGCATATGTCATTCCGTCTTTGCGAAAGACGCTCATCCAGATGCTTACGGAGCTCGAATTCTCAGATATCGCCCGAAACAAGGAGGAAAGCGCCAAGCTGCTTACTCTCCTCGTGCAGAATGCACGGGGCCTCATCAAGCCATACGTGGAACCCATGATCTCGGTCTTGCTGCCCAAGGCAAGCGACCCGCTGCCCTCTGTCGCTGCGATAATCTTAGAGGCAATCGGAGAACTCGCTACCGTCGGTGGTGAAGACATGCTTCCCTATAAGGATCGACTAATGCCCCTGATCCTCGACGCCCTGCAAGACCAGAGCTCGAACATAAAGCGCGAAGCTGCTCTGAACGTATTGGGTCAGCTGGCAAGCAACTCCGGATATGTGATTACACCGTATCTCGAATACCCACAGCTATTAGAAATCTTACAAGGAATTATCCGAACAGAGGTTCAACGAGGCCCGCTCAGGCAGAAGACCATCAAGCTGATGGGTATTCTGGGAGCATTAGACCCATACAAGCACCAGGTAAGGCTGGAGCCTATCTTTGCTCTGTGTCGCAGCTCGACTTTCTCCGCGAGAATTCTGCTTCACACGCCGGGCCTGGAATACACTAGAGTTACTGACAGTTAGAAACAGCAAGTTAAAGAGCGGACCCTAGAAGTGCAACGACGAGTCGAGTCTAATCAGATGACCGATATTTCCCTTATGATAACGGGGTTAACGCCTTCTAACAAAGAGTACTTCCCCACTGTGGCTATTAATGCTCTTCTCCAGATCCTCAAGGACCACTCCCTGGCCCAGCATCATGCCGCGGTGATTGAAGCTATCATGAATATCTTCAGAACGCTCGGCCTAGAGTGCGTATCTTTCCTTGACAGGATTGTGCCTGCGTTCCTCCTCGTTATTAGATCCTCGGCCTCGACGCGGCTAGAATCGTACTTTAACCAGCTAGCGGCTCTAGTCAGCATCGTGCGCCAGCATATTAGGAACTATCTACCAGACATTATCGAGATTCTACAAGAGTATTGGCACAAGTCAACTTCGCTACAAACGACTATCCTATCGCTAGTAGAAGCCATTTCCCGCTCCCTAGAGGGCGAGTTCAGGGTCCATCTGGCCGGCATATTGCCTCTCATGCTTGAGGTCCTCGACAAGGATTCTTCGGCAAAGAGGATTCCTTCTGAGCGGGTACTCCATGCTTTCCTCGTGTTCGGAGCCAGCGCAGAAGAGTACATGCATCTCATCATTCCCGTCATTATTCACACCTTTGAAAAACAAGGCCAGCCCACGTTCATCAGAAAGCACGCCATTGACACAATTGGGAAAATCTCCCGGCAGGTCAACCTCAACGACTATGCTGCCAAGATCATCCACCCTCTTACTCGAGTGCTGGACATTGGCGAGCCCACGCTGAGAGTCGCCGCTTTAGACACCCTTTGCGCCCTAGTCCAGCAGCTAGGCAAGGACTATCTGCACTTCAGGGGGACCGTCAACAAGGTCATCAGCCAGCACAAGATTCAGCACTCAAACTACGAACTCCTCGCGAGAAAGCTGCAAAAGGGGGAAGGGCTACCGCAAGACCTCGGCTCCGGGTCTCGATTTGCTGATATCATGGATGATACCCCCTTGGCCGACCTGGGCACCAAGAAGCTCGAGATGAACGCCATCCACCTGAAGGCTGCATGGGACACACGGGGCAAGTCCACTAAAGAGGACTGGCAGGAGTGGCTGCGGCGATTCAGTACCATGCTTTTAACAGAATCGCCAAACCATGCGCTTCGTGCCTGCGCTAGCCTCGCCAGTGTGTATTTGCCACTGGCTCGCGAATTGTTCAACTCGGCGTTTGTGTCATGCTGGAGCGAGCTGTATGAGCAGTTTCAGGATGAGCTCATCCAGAACATTGAGAGTGCCATCAAGTCGGAGAACGTGCCGCCCGATCTGCTTGGTCTTCTGCTGAACCTCGCGGAATTCATGGAGCACGATGACAAGGCTCTTCCCATCGACATTCGCGTCCTGGGCAGGGAGGCGGCTCGCTGCCACGCTTATGCCAAGGCACTCCACTACAAGGAGCTGGAATTCTTGCAAGATCAGAGCAGCGGTGCCGTCGAAGCTCTGATTGTCATCAACAACCAGCTCCAGCAGTCCGACGCTGCTATTGGTATTCTTCGCAAAGCCCAGCTCTACAAGGAGGGGATCCAGCTTCGCGAGACTTGGTTCGAGAAGCTCGAGAGATGGGAAGAGGCCCTAGCCTTTTACAATAAACGCGAGCGGGAGATTCGCGAAGAGCAGCCTGTCCCCATCGAGATCGTGATGGGCAAGATGCGATGTCTTCATGCCCTTGGCGAATGGGACGCTCTCGCTAACCTTACGGGCAGTACTTGGTCGAACTCGGCCCCCGAGGTTCAACGACTGATTGCTCCACTTGCCACCGCCGCGGCGTGGGGCTTGGGCAAATGGGATTCCATGGACAACTACCTATCTTCACTCAAGCGGAACTCGCCCGATCGATCCTTCTTTGGAGCCATTCTTGCGCTACACAGGAACCAGTTCCGTGAGGCGGTTGCGTATATCGAGCAAGCTCGCGAGGGCTTGGACACTGAGCTTAGTGCACTTATGAGCGAGTCTTACAATCGCGCCTATCAAGTTGTTGTCCGAGTCCAGATGCTGGCGGAGCTTGAAGAGCTCATCGTATACAAGCAGTGCGATGAGAAGAAGCAAGCGACTATGCGCAAGACGTGGGAGACGAGACTTCAGGGCTGCCAGCGCAATGTCGAAGTCTGGCAACGCATGCTGCGACTCAAGGCATTGGTCATTTCTCCAGCCGAGAACATGCGCATGTGGATCAAGTTTGCGAACCTATGTCGCAAGTCCGGTCGCATGGGCTTGGCTGAAAAGTCATTGAAGCAACTCATTGGTTCAGAGGCCGGTCTGGAGGGTATGATTCCCTACTGGAGCGAGAACAAGAACGAGCGGTCCGGCTCGACACCGCCTCAAAGCATACCTGCGCAGATCATTTATGCCATGCTCAATTACGAATGGGAACTTGGCCAGCAACCCATTAGCCGACGAGAGGGCATCGCGGAGCGAACTCTATACTGCTTGCAGCGGTTTACCAACGACACTGCTCATCGCCTAGACGTTGCCAAGGCGCATCTCACAGCTCAAGCTAGCAGCGATATCAACACTCCGATAGAGTATGGATTCCAGAACCAGGTGGACCAGTCTGTCATGAGCCCGCAGACGCAACGCGCATTGTACGACCAGACTGTCCTTCTTGCCAAGTGCTACTTGCGGCAAGGAGAGTGGCAGATTGCACTAAACAAGGATGATTGGCAATACACTAAGGTCCAAGAGATCTTGACCTCGTACTCTCAGGCAACCAAGTACAACCCGCGTTGGTACAAGGCTTGGCACGCGTGGGCTCTGGCCAACTTTGAGATTGTGCAAACACTCTCGACGAGAAACGACGGCCAATTATCCAGAGCCGATCATGCAATGATCATTGAGCACGTTGTGCCAGCCATCCAGGGCTTCTTCAAGTCAATAGCTTTGTCCACAGGAAGCTCTCTCCAAGACACCCTTCGCCTATTGACGCTGTGGTTTACTCATGGCGCAAGCTCGGAGGTTAACTCTGCGGTCCTGGACGGCGTTGCCAACGTTAGCATTGACACCTGGCTGGAGGTCATCCCCCAACTCATTGCGCGGATCAATCAGCCGAACAAGCGAGTCCAGCAGTCTGTGCACAACCTGCTCGCCGACGTTGGAAGAACCCACCCTCAGGCCCTTGTTTACCCCCTGACCGTTGCGATGATGTCCTGGCAAAACACGCGGAGATCGAGGTCGGCAGCTCAAATCATGGATAGCATGCGTCAACATAGCGCCAACTTGGTGGCTCAAGCCGACACCGTGAGCCACGAACTTATCCGCGTGGCAGTGCTCTGGCATGAGCTCTGGCACGAGGGCTTGGAAGAGGCGTCTCGACTCTACTTTGGCGACCACAACATTGAGGGCATGTTTGCAACGCTGGAACCGCTTCATGACCTGCTGGAGCGAGGCCCAGAGACCTTGCGTGAGATCTCCTTTGCTCAAGCCTTTGGCCGAGACTTGAAGGAGGCTCAGGAGTGGTGTCACCAGTACGAGTCGACCAAGGATATCAACGACCTCAACCAGGCTTGGGATCTTTACTACCAAGTATTCCGACGAATCTCGAGGCAGCTGCCCCAGGTCACAACGCTAGAGCTTACTTACTGCTCGCCCAAGTTGCTTGCGGCCAAGAATCTCGATCTTGCTGTACCAGGCACGTACAAGAGCGGACAACCCGTTGTCAGAATCATATCCTTTGACTCGACCTTTAGCATCATCAACTCTAAGCAGAGACCTCGGAAACTTAATGCTAATGGAAGCGATGGAGTTTCGTACGCCTTCCTACTCAAGGGCCACGAGGATATCCGCCAGGATGAGCGCGTTATGCAGCTCTTTGGCCTCTGCAACACACTGCTCGCCAACGACGGGGAGTGCTACAAGCGCCACCTCAACATTCAACGCTATCCGGCCATCCCACTTTCGCAAAACTCTGGTTTACTGGGCTGGGTGCCGAACAGCGACGATTTGCACGTCTTGATCCGCGAGTACCGTGAGAGCCGTAAGATTTTGCTCAACATCGAGCACCGCATCATGCTGCAAATGGCGCCAGACTATGACAACCTGACTCTCATGCAAAAGGTTGAGGTGTTTGGATACGCCCTTGATAACACCACGGGTCAGGATCTATACCGGGTGCTATGGCTCAAGTCCAAGTCATCCGAAGCCTGGCTTGAGCGGCGTACTAACTACACCCGTTCGCTGGGTGTCATGTCCATGGTGGGCTACATCCTTGGCCTCGGCGACCGGCATCCGTCTAACCTAAAGCTCGACCAAATCACGGGCAACGTTATTCATATCGACTTTGGCGACTGCTTCGAGGTGGCCATGAAGCGTGAAAAGTACCCTGAGCGGGTGCCCTTCCGACTAACCCGCATGTTGACCTACGCCATGGAAGTTAGTAATATCGAAGGTAGCTTCAGGATCACATGCGAGCACGTTATGAGGGTGCTTCGAGAGAACAAGGAGAGCGTGATGGCGGTCCTAGAAGCGGTAAGTCTTTGGCCACGCACGATCTGTTACATTTTGCTGATGATTTCTAGTTTATTCACGATCCTCTCCTCACTTGGCGCCTTACAAGCGCCGCTTCGCCTGCGGGCCCCAACTTCCAGTCTGAGCGCGAGGCAGCTCTCGCCGGACCAGCAGCTGAACGTGCCCGACGACACTCTATTTTGGACGTGGACGTTGTGCCATCGAAGCTGCTCGCTAATGGCGAGCCTTCAGCGCCCCCTGCAGTTCGCACACGCGCGCGTGCCAACAGCTCTTCAGCACCTGACGGCAACATGGTCAACGGAGCGCAAGAGACTGAAAGTCAGAACGCGAGGGCCGTGGAGGTTCTTGACCGCGTCCAGCAGAAGCTGACTGGCCGCGACTTCAAGAATAACGAGGAACTGGAAGTCATAAACCAGGTTAACAAGCTGATTGTTGAAGCCACGAAGCTGGAGAACCTTTGCCAGCACTACGTTGGATGGTGCAGCTTCTGGTAAGCCGCCTGGGAGAATAACACTCCCAGCATCGGTGTTTTTGTGCGTAGCGTTCTCGCGCAAGCGGATTCCGGTCTTCTGGTTGTTTTCAAGGTTGCTTGAAGGAGTTTGAGGGGACCAGGTTGCTGTTTACTCAAGGAATGCATCGAACAGGCGCATGGAACTGTAATAATATGATTGCGCAGAATTCTAGATAGCGACTTGACTCATTAATACTGTAGCTCTGCTGAATATTGTTACAGGCAACGTGACTGTGACACAGGTTGTGTTTGGCGCGAGATGTGTGACACCGCCTCGCGATCCGTCAACGAGAGCCCATCGGCTCGCAGCCCTGGAACTCCCACACTCGGCAGCGCATAACCGACCTCGCAACCAGGCCTCATGGCCCCATATCGAATCAGGCAAAAGGTCATCTCTGTTAGTGCCTCGCGCTCCTGCTGAGGCTCCGTCATCTGAGCGTTTAGGTCGTTGTCGCTTATGTTCAGCTTCACCAGCATTAGTATATTACTGCTGCCGGCCCCGTTCCTCTTCCTTAACTGGGGACGGAAGATCCGTGCTAGAGGCGAATGGAGCAAGCCATCGACATATTAATATAGTGAGGCGAGAGAGTGGGCGGGGAACGACAAACTATTAAGTACTAGATAGAATATTACTATTTATCACCCCTTAACGTTCTTTTCATTCCCCTCTTAACTTTTTTTCTTTACCCCTCCGCCGCTATGACTATAGTAATTTTCTCCCTTCGATTTATATATTCAGGGTAGCGACTCCGCCCGAGGTAGTTATTAATAGCCCGTTTTCGCCCCTAGGTCTTCCGAATCTACTTTAACTCTAGTTCCTAGACGTCTTACTACCCTATTACTTTCAAAAGTAACCGACTTAAACCGGTTATATATCAAAGTACCGCCCGTAGAATAGTGGTAAACTGTCCTGGGCCTTATGTCGTCGTCTAAGAAGCGATAGGCCACTGCACCTTAACACGAAGAACAAACTTCTTCGTAGTCATGTTGAGCCCAATGAAGACCAGAGCCCTCCAGCCATAGCGTTAGACAAGTTACAGGAGCGGCTCTCCTACTTAGCAAGAAGTCTCGTCGACCAGCTAACTACCTTTCTCTCCCACGATACCACGGCTTCGGCGCAGACCTAGGCCGTGTACATGCTCTCGCAGTTCCTTCACATCCAGGACACGCTCCGGCCAGAAGTCCGCGACAGCCTGCCCTCGGTCAAGGTCGACGCACCTGTCACCAGCGCCGAGGTGACTGCATGCCGTACCTCAACGCCGTGTGCAGCGAGGTCCTCCACACGTGCGGCCCCATCGCGCAGACCTTCCGCGTCGCCACCTGCGACACCACCGTGCAGGGCCAGCGCGTCCCCGAAGGCACTATGCTCGTCCCTACGCTCTAGGGCAACAATGCGGACCCCAAGCTCTGGGTCCCCGACGCGCACGAGTTCAAGCCCGAGGGCCGCCTGTCGCACGAGCAGGGCAGCACGAGCTCCAGCAAGAACGCGGCCAGCGGCGGCACAACCAGCGACTACGCCTTGATGACGTTTCTCCACGGGCCCAGGAGCTGCATCGGCGCGAGCTCCGCGCGGTCCGAGCTGGCCTGCTTGTTGGCTGCCTGGGTGGGCCGGTTCTCGTTTGAGCTCAAGGACAAGTCGATGATGGACGAGAGGGACGTGAGCATTGCTCCCAGCGTGATGACGAAGCTGTTGGGGGGGCTGCATTGCCTGTTGAGGCAGGTGGAAGGATTATTTTAATGAAATCGGCAACATCGTGTACATTCTACATTTATATCTAGGTTTGTGAATGAGCTCAGGACTGTTATACGGTAAACTTGCCTGTCTCATGGAGTCGCCTCGTATACGTTGAGAGGTCCCGCTCAAGGCTGTCGACCAGATCATCGGGAACCACGGTGTCCTGCCACGAAATCGCAGCGGTGAGGGTACCCTTCTCGATGCTTGCTATGTTAACACCGAGCGCCGGACCGGCAACCATGGAGCCGTTTGTAAACATTACGCGGGTGATGGACCATGTCGCATCGGCGCCAGGATTAGGCAGGACGCTAATGTTGCTCACCTCCCACGACTCGGTGCGGTTCCTGCCCTTCTTCTTCTCCCAAAAGTCAAACCAGTTGCCCACGTACTTCGTAAGGCCGTTCATGTCGTCCTTTGGCAGACTGGCCAGCTTCTCGACAATCTCATCCTTGATTTGCTTGGCTTGTTGCCAGATGAGGACATCAAGGTCAGCACCTGGTTGTCGTAGCGCGGTGACAACGTCGGCCGGGTATTCGTGTGAGAGGCTGGTAATGAGGCAGCGAAGAAGGGCTTTGAGTTCCGGATCGGCGCTCGGGCCAAAGTACGGCCGAAGGCTCATGGGCGTGCTGGCCGCAAAGGACTTGGCCTTGCTGGCAGGGAGATGCAGGGCGTACGACACCAGCACCAGCGCCTGAAAGAGGCCAGTCAGTGAGGTCGAGTGTTCCCGGCACGCCTTGAGAAGACTGCCCACGACCTGGGGAGGGATGTCGACGGGACGGACGCAGGTCCTGTACGGTACGTCAAAGTCGATGGACTTGCCGTGCCACGGAATGATCCTTCTCGGTCTGAGAATCGTGGGGCCGAACTCGCTCCAGAGCGTCTTGACGACGAATGGAAGGCTGTTTGTGAAGGGGATGACATCTTCTTGAGCCTCCGGCAGTTTTGGGGCATCCGGGTACGAGAGCAGGTGGGGTGCTTCGGGAGAAGAGCATGCCGGCTGGGAGGCGCTGTTGAGGGCTGCCATGAGCAATTCGTGAAACCTCCTGCCGCTGGTGCCGTCCATGAGAGAGTGATGGAAGGCAAATACAAGGTCCGAAGAGTCAATCTCCTGTTTGACGTTGCCACTGGGCTCCAGGACTGCCACTCGCCAAGGAGGCCGGGTCTTGAGCTCAGGCCACAGCTGGTCATGATGCCAGCCCTGCTGCTCGGCAAGGAGAACCTCATATTGCTTTGCTGTCTCGCAGTCGAGGGTCTTGAATGTGGCGTGGTTTCGCAGATCAACCTCCTTGACATGAGAGAAGCGCGCTTGGTTGGTGTCTTGACCGAGGATGCCGACGCGCAGCATGGGCTGGTCGGTAATGACTTTTGCGAGAGCCGGATAAAGCGTTGCTGCGTCCAATTGAGCGCCAGAAGACGAGGCGCTAGCCCGGTATCGGCATGTCACCGTTACGCAGCGGTAGATACCAATGTGGTGGCGGGTTGACGAGAAGTGCTCGCTGTGCGGGTCAGCCTCCAGGTTTATAAACTCAGAGTTGACAACTCACATGTGCGACAGACGGCGCAGAGCCGCTGGCTCAGCCGTAGGGGACATGGTGCTGGGGGTGACGTTGAATTATTGAGAGGAGTCGCGTAAAGTGAAGAGGATGTGGGCTTAATAAAGAAGCGGATAGAACTGTGTCAACAGAAGGCGCAGGGTGTTTCGTAAGCCTACCTTATTTAGGGGATGTTAGAACAGCCTTACATTGCACACGCCAGGCCCGTGCGCGCCACGTTTTTTTAATCATGATTTTAGCCGATCCCACGCTATAGCCCGGTTTAACTCCTCCATGCGGAGACTACGGAGTACGCCCTACTCCATTCACCATGTCGAGATCCCGTCCCGGCAGCCTTGGGCTGACATGATCCGAGCCCTCGGCCAAGCTCTTGGCATCCCTTGTACGAACATGATTCCGTACGATGAACGGCTGGCTCGGGTAAAACAATGCCCTGACTCAGCCCAGACTGAGAATCCCACTCGGAAGATTAGTGACTTTTTGGACACGCATTTCGAGAGCATGTCATGTGGAGGGCTAAGTCTGGATACCGCTCATACGGAGAGCACTCGAAGACCCTGGCAGGAGAGACGCCGTTGGGCCGACTTTGGTCCAGAAGTACGTTCAAGCTTGGCGGGAAATGGGATTTTTGAAATGACCACTTGATAGTCAATTTTTTGGAAGGGAATTCTTGCTTTCCTTGGAAACGATATGGACATTTCTCTCCTGAATGAATACTCCCATGTGTTACATACCGGGCCGTGCAGCGTTCGATGGCATATCTAACAGGCCATCATTATCACGCGGCCATCTTCTCAATTTCCTCGGCGTAATGCTCTACAATGGTTAGCGCGCTTCCATTCAAAATAACGAGCGATTTTATTCCCGAACATACTCGCAACCTCCCATCTCATGCCGACATATTCCAGTAAGCGTTTCAGGGGTCGTATAGAGCGCTCAACGTCCGGATGGCCAGAGTTCCTCGCGAGACGGGCGCGTACCATGGCCGCTTTGCATATAGAATGAGTAACGAATACGGGCAGAGTTGATACTCTGCAAAAAGACGGCGGATTGGAAATGACACGGGTGGCTCCGTGAATAATCTCGTCGACCATGGTTTTCAACATGCTGACCGACGCTATGGTGCAGTACTCGCTGTCCGGCTGATTAATGTGGGATCCAAATTCCAGGATTTCCAACATTGCACTGGTATTGTTACTTTGCCGTTGTTTCCTGAATAAAACGTAGCCAGGAGAGAGGAGGGGGAGTTTACCTTCGGCCCAAGGCCATGGAACTGGATGAAATAACATGGTGGGCAGAGCCTCCGTCGTCAAATGTCCCAAGGAATGAAGTCAAGTTCTTCAAAATCTGCAACGCCTCCGCGGCATTGAATTCGTGATGCAATGTTGTCTCGTTGACGTGAGAAAGAACCTGCTCCAGTAGCCGTGATGCCTGTGATAGCTTGGTAAATGGGTCCATCTCTGCTGGGCCTGTACGGTCTCTGCTTTCCTGCATGTATCCCCCCGTCAGTACTCTTTAAATGGAACGACGGACTTGACATTACGAACCCCATTGCCCCGGAGCTTTTCGAATGGATGGCCAGGCCCTGTGCCGCTCTCGAGACTAGTATATCTGGCATGACCTTTTGGTTGGCTTCAGTGTGACTTGATGTGCGTCGTGGCGATACGTCCCACTCACCTGTCGGTGACGACAATTCCACGCCACGTGCGTCTCGCCTCCTCGGCCCGCTCCAGGGACCGAAAGTTCCGCCGCAGTTGCTCAAACGATGCTGCATTCGCCCCCAGGACGACTGCTGCCCGGATATTGGACCCCGTGGAGATGTGGGCCGCCGGGTACAGGGCATGGCCCACTTCGAATATGGTCAGGAGCAGTCGGCTCTGCAGCGTCTCTAGGGAGTTAACGCCCATTGCCTCTAGCGCGCCAACGAGGCTCTTCAGCAGCGTGTACAGGGATCGCGGCCCGGCGGGAATCTCTCCGTCCACTGGCATGGCACAGACGAGGAACATGCTGAGGGTCAAGAGACTAAAGTCCGCGGGTGCTGACCGGACCCGGGCGGTCGATAGTCGGCTGTAATAGGATGTCTCCGACACCACCGGGAGCCAGGAGTGGACAGTGCGGAAGTATGCGGCGGCCGCCTCTGGAAGGCGCAGCCCATCTCCGATGATGACCGAAACGTGGTCTTCGAGGGCCAGGCCGATGTTCGAGGGAGTCAAGACCAGGAAGCTTCGTACGGGTAACTGATGGGCATGATGCTTGTCGCAACTTCCGCCAGCGATGGGATAGGAACAGGCCCGATGCAGTCTATGCCCATCGTCAGCCTGCTCTGCATCTGTGATACAGACCACCGTACACGGCTCCCGCACCTTTTGCACAGTGAACAACCCGGCAGGAGCTTGTCACATTTCCGCTTCTGTGCTCTGCATCGGACACACGCCTGGTTCGCCCACAGGGACATTGACTTTGCGGCATCGGTCGACAGGATGCGGGTGCGGGTGCAACACGACCCCTATCGCCTTTTTAAAGAGTGCCCATGGGCAGCAAATTGACTCCCGCGTAACTATTAATGGTACAGTTTAAACAGGCAAAATCGAGAATTCGTCATGTCAGGGAGTGTGCCGCACAAGGGCGTGCAAGCCGATACAGAGATATTGGCTCGCGTCGTTGATGCAGGCTGGGATACATGGACAGGCTTGGCAGCACAACCATGAAGCTACTCTGTAGGAGCACTCCGCACACACGGACCACATGACGTTCAGGACAAGGTGTCATCCCCCGATCGGGTTTGGCACCCGCACCCGCATCCGCACCCGCTCAGTACCCGCATGCTTACCTGCATCCGCGACCACATCCGCAGCCACGTCCGCAGCCACGTCCGCACCTGCGTCCGCGTTGGCCCTGTGACATCAGAATTCATTCGAATCGGACCTGAGACGGGAGTCACGAATCTCATGAGTGCCCAGGCATCTCACAAGGCCGTCATGGGGCAAGTATATATCATGGAGGACCCATGGCTGTCAAGACCGCCATATTCATGTTTCAGCCCAAACTCGTACAGACATCCTACAGCGCCTACAGCGCGCTCAAGAAGACGGAGACCATGGATGCGATTCACAGCGTTGTGATCGCAGGGGTGTGTTGAGCATTCTCGCGGCCGGCGACTGCAACCAGGCTAACACCAGGCCTTCTAGGCATCGGGAGATTTGGGAACTCCCATTCTTCACGCACTCCTCGGGTCCAATGCCTTCAACGTGACTGTCTTGACGCGGAAATCGTCCAAAGCAGAGTTCCCGGTATCCGTTCGGGTTGTCCGGGTCGACTACTCATCCGTCCCGGATCTGATTGCGGCCCTGAGCGGCCAGGATGCACTGGTTTCGGCCCTGACCACCGCGGCCATGGATACGCAGCAGGTCCTGATCGAGGCATGCGTCTCTGCTGGCGTCAAACGATTCATTCCGTCCGAGTTCAGCGCCGACACCGGCAACCACAAGGCGTCCACGTTGCCCGTGTATCAGCCCAAGATTGCCATACACCGTATCCTCCAGGAACAGGCACAGGCCCACCCAGGATTCACATACACCTTGATTCGCAATGGCGTGTTCTTGGACTGGGGTCTGGCCTATGGATACCATCTCCGCTTCTCGTCCGAGGCTCCCCCCTTGTACGACGGCGGCGATCGTCCCTTTAGTACCACGACCTTAGCCACGATCGGTAAAGCCGTGGTCGGGGTGCTCCAGCACCGCCATGAGACGTGCAATCGCGTGGTCTTCGTCCATGACATGGTTACCACCCAACGCAATGTGCTCGCCATCGCCCAAAAGATCGCGCCGGACAGGAAATGGAACCCAGTCAACGTGAACACGACCGACATGGAGGCCATATCGCGAGAGAAATACGCTGACGGGATTATCGACATGGAATCCTCCATGGGATTTCTTTCTCGCTCGGTCTTTGGGGAAGGGTATGGCGGAGAATTTCAGCAGGTAGATAATGAGCTGCTAGGGATCGGGTTTAAGACGGACGCCGATCTAGAGGAATTAGTGCGCGCGGTATTAGCTCGCTCTCTATAGGATAAGTACCTAGCTTATACTTGGAATAAAATCTATCTACCGTGGTATTCGCGTTGAATATTATTTGTATTCTATTAGTTATATGTCAAAGACTTAAAGTCGGTAGGCGCGAGGGGCATAGTTTTATTATGCTTATCGCTATTAGCGCTGTATAGATATCTCCATAATATAGTTAATATTTCTAATATTATACTCTTTGGGTCTTATTACTCTCGTCCTTGGCTTATATAATATTATACATCTTATTTAAGATAATACTATAAAAATTTATAGGTTCCAGAATCTCATAAGTATTTACTAAGATTAAAGGACTTATTGTATTTATTATCTCCGGCGAATAGACTATTGCCCTTCGATTAATATATTCTAGGTAGCGGCTCTACTGAACTAGTCGTCAAGGGTCCGTTTTCGATCCCTAGGTCTTCCGAATCTACTCTAACTCTAGTTCCCTAACGTCCTACTACCCGTTACCTATATAGGTTACCGACTTACCTAGTTATACCTCCAAGTACCGCCCGTGCTATAGTAGTAAACTATCCCGTGGCTTATATAGTCGTCTAAGAAGCGATAGGCTACTATAACTTTTATACTGCTTATAGTCTTTATACTAAGAAGGCAATTGCAGACTACTTTTAGTCAGGAGCTCTGCTGCCTGAGCAGATGTCATGCAACGTAGCCCAAGGAACATAAAGGCAAGGTTAGGCAAAGCCAAAGCATGATAGAGAGTAGCCACCGCACGGTACAAGTATACTAAAGTCTGTGGTCTCGTCTGAAAGCTCGGAGACGGCTCATCTGCGAGTCATATAGCGGCTCAGCGGTGACAGTAGCTTGGATCCGCCGCCCAAAGTACTCGATCTCGACGGCGTCCCCCTCGGCCACCGTGTTAGGTAGGTAAGCATAGGCGATGGGCTTGCCGATCGTGTACCCGAACGCGGCGCTGGTGACGTAGCCCACTGGTTGGCCGACAAAATATACTGGCTCCTTGCCGAGCACCATGGAGTGCCCATCATCCACAGTGAGGCAGCGTAGCCGTCGTGCGGCAGTCTCCCTGGACCGCCCCTTGAGCGCGGCATGGCCTACGTATCCCTCCTTGCCCGCCTGGACGGCGAATTCGAGGCCGGCCTGGTACGGGTCGTGCTCGGTGGTCATGTCAGTGCCCCAGAACCGGACCCCTTTCTCCAGCCGCAACGCGTAGAAGGCGCTTCGGCCGGCTGCGATCAATCCATGGGGCCGACCGGCCTGCCAGAGGGCGTCCCACAGATGCACGCCGTATTCGGCGCTGGTGTGGATCTCCCAGCCTGGCTCCCCAACGTATGACAGACTCATCGCTGTGACCGGAATACCGGCGATGTTTGCCTTCTTGACGCGCAGGTAAGGGAGCCTTTTGTTAGTGAAGTCGTCGGTACTGACTGCGGCCATCACGTCCCTGGAGCGAGGACCCCAGAGCCCGACGCAACAGGTGCCGCCAGTGATGTCGCGCACCTGCACGGATAGTGCAGGGGTTGCCTTTGTTTGCGTGCGGGCTTCTCGGGCCAAGTAGGCCAAGTCCACCGGCCCATTCGCGCCAACCTGAAATAAGTCTTCGAGGAGCCTGGCCACGGTGATGTCGCTACGGATACCTCCGTGGCTGTCGAGGAGCAGGGTATATGTGACAGCGCCTGGCATCCTGGAGACGTCGCCCACGGTCAGCCGCTCCAACAGGTCGACCGCCCCGGGACCGGACACCTCCAGCCGACGTAGGGGGGTCATGTCGTACAAGGCCGCCGCGGTACGCGTCTTCCACGCCTCTGCTGCAGCGATAGGCGAGTAGTACCTAGCTGACCAAGAGTCACGCTCGACAGGTTGCCACCTGGCTGGTAGATGGTTGAGCAGCTCTGCGTTGGCCTCGTACCATTCCGGACGCTCCCAGCCGCCGGCCTCAAGGAAGACGGCACCAAGCTCACGCTGACGGGCGTGAAATGGACCGAGTCGCAAGTTTCGGGGTGACTCTCGCGGTTGAAAGGGATGCAGGATATCGTATACCTCTACGAAGTTTTGTTGCGAGGTTTTTTTGACGTAGGCAGGGGTGAGCTGTACCTGGTCAAAGCGCGACAGCTCGCACCCGGAGAGGTCCAGTTCAGACCTGCCGGTGGTCAGGATCTCGGCCACGGCACGCGCTACACCTGCAGAATGCGTCACCCACACTGCCTCTGCTACATAGAATCCGTCTAGGGTTGGTGACTGGCCGACGAGGGGTCCACCATCGGGGGTGAAGGAGAGGATGCCGTTGAATCCCTCGGCGACCTTGCTCTCCCGCAGGGCAGGCAGCAACTCTTGCGACAGTTTCCATGCCGGCTCAAAGTCATCGGGAGTAAACTCGAGGCGGGACGGCATGTTTTGCTCGTCGACATGTTTCGGGGTTATGCCCAACGATGCCGCGACGACCGGCATTGGACGATGGCCGTAGTAGCCAATGCCGTACCGCTCACCGTGCTCACGATAATAAAGGTCCTGGTCCTGATAACGCAATATTGGCAGTCTCGCCCCATTCGGCTGGGAGCTTCGACCCTCTTGAGCCGGTACAGCGGTGGTCTTGACATATTGGTGTGCCATTGGCAGCAGGGGGATGGGCAAGCCGACCATGGCTCCCACCTCGACGCCCCAGAAGCCGGCGCAGGATATGATAATGTCGGCAGGGATAGTGCCATCCGGTGTCACGACTCCGGTGGCCTGGCCGTCAGCCTGCTCAATGGCGGTAACTGGAGTCGACCCGAGGTAGCGGACACCAGCTTCGCGCGTACGCGCGATGAGCAATTGGACAGCGCGGGCGGCCAACGCCAGGCCGTCACTGGGAATGCTCAGGCCGCCGAGCACCAAGTCTTTGTTCAGGAGAGGGTAGATGTCGAGACACTCGTCGGCGCTGATCACGCGCGTCTTGATGCCCCAGGAAGTGGCGTAGCCGTGTTTTCGCTTGAGCTCGTCGAGCCTTTCAGGAGTGGTTGCCACTTCCAGGCCGCCCACCTGGTTGAAGCAGCTCTGACCATCCTTCTCCAGCGAAAGGAGCTTTTCTACGGTGTATTGTGCGAACAGGCTCATGGTCTTGGAGGCGTTGCTTTGAAACACCAGCCCGGGGGCGTGCGATGTAGACCCGCCTGGCACGTCCAGGGGTCCCTGATCGACTACGGTAATGTCGGTCCAGCCGCGTGAGACCAGCTCGTCGGCGAGATTGGTACCGACAATGCCAGCTCCGATGATAACGACTCGTGGTGCCTGTGCCATGTTCATAGGTCCTCTAGGGAAGTGTAAGTGGTCGCGAAAGTCAAACGAAGGTTGGTACAATGGAGACGCCTGCTTGCAGTACACTACAGCAAAATAATAAAATAAATACCCGCCTCAAACAGCCCGCTGCAGAGTAATACATTCATCCAAAGAAACGTTAAAGTACGCAATTGATAGCAAGTATAAGCCGTGGGAGTCAAAGCTGTCAAAAAGGCGGTCACGTGATCGGAGTAAGAAACCGATGCCGAACTGGAGGGGGGTTGGCGATAACAGAGCCACTATTACCCCACACGGTTTCTCGGCATACGGAGCCGAGAGATCGCTGCTGAAATGGAGGATCGGTTAATCATGCGTCCTCCGACCCCACGTTCCAGAATCCAGATACGCTATATTTGGAACGTCATCCCCAAAGAAGTAACCGTTGCTCAACTCTTGCATATCAACGATTCGAACCCGATACCGGCTTTCCACCAAGCCTGGAGCTTACAGTCCCTTCT
Organism: Tolypocladium sp. Sup5 PDA-1; assembly: GCA_000750105.3. Taxonomy (NCBI): domain Eukaryota; kingdom Fungi; phylum Ascomycota; class Sordariomycetes; order Hypocreales; family Ophiocordycipitaceae; genus Tolypocladium; species Tolypocladium sp. Sup5 PDA-1. The sequence continues at coordinate 97,270 of JPHH03000047.1, forward strand.
TTGGGGGATCCATTCAAGCCGTATGATACCACGGCCCCGTCATGGTCGGGAATGACCAAGGCAATCAAAGGCTCAAGACTGATCGGATAATAAGTCCAGATTGCCGCTCAGCTGCACTTTGGCCGAGCTCGACGCCATGTTCCGGCAACAGACCTCCGTACCCTGGCAGATAAGACACAACACCCGAATCCGAAGAATACCGCCCGTTTTGCTCACGAAATCGAATTGGCGGAACCCTTCGAAGCCCCGAGAATCACAGAAATAAACAGGGCAAAAGTCAGATCATTTGCATCGTCAAGCTTCTGGCCCGACATACAACCGTCACAAGTCAGCCTTGGTGAGCGCAACATGGCATCGGGCTCATGGAAGTGCGTCTCATTACTAAAAGTGATTGAACATGATGTTGCTAAAGTTGTCGCCTTCCCACCATGCCACACCTCCATTATCGCCCATGCTGGGCTGTGAATTGTAATAACCCATATCTCCCATGTTAATGAATTGCGAGGAATCCGCGTACAGCCACGGAGTAAAATGAAATGTGAGACTGTCCTCATCTCGGTAAGTGCTCCACGGTGAGTCTCCCGCCGAGGGGCCGGAGGCCTTGTATGCCGACAACATGGGTGCTTCTTGCCCTCCATCAGCCGTGTTTATGGTGATTTCGGGCGATGTTGCGACGATAATCTCAAGCGTTGAGCTTTCACCCATGCCTCCATCCGCGACGGCAGGGGTGAGTGAGGCATCCAGTAAGCCGGCGGTGGGATCTTCTTTCGAGTCCTCTGCAAAGCTGAATTGCAGGATTTCCCACATCAGGGGCACGCTGAGATAAATCTTGGATGGCATCCAGTCTTCAACATCCATGCTCTCGGGGCCAGCGGCCATCCGTGTCATCTTGTCCAGATTGCGGTCCTAGGGGGGTCTGTCAACGCGGACGTCTCTTCTTCCTGGGAAGATGAAACATACCAATGCCCCACAGGCGGTAGAAGAGTGTATAAATCTTTTCAAGAACCTCTTGCATTTCGCAAAGTCGGTATTAGATTTGTGTTTCAGCCTGGGCGCGGCAGCACAGCAATAATAAAGGTGCACCGTAGCTGCAATCGCCGCTGCGTGTCCGAAAAAGGGATCTGCCAGCGGCACTTGCTTGTCCACAACCATATCTATCATGCGAACAATCCAGGTGGAGTGCAGTAGGGCGAGCTCGGAAGATCTCCTCCAAAACGTATTCGGGATCGCCAGATTTGGATTGTGTTGTGCCCCAACAATGTAGAGGAAAGGGTGATTCAAGACAGTGTGTATTGCATGGTACGTGAACTGCTCCTTCAGCCACGGTGCCCAATAGTCTCGATTCACACTCAACTCCTCAACCTTGCGCTTGTAGAACCCGGCCGAGTCGTATCGATGGCATATGGGAATCCTATTCTCCGTCTCCATAAAATCCGAGAGGACTTTGGCGTACATCGAGTCGTGCCGCCACGGCTCCTTCAATATGTTGCGAGCACAGTTGGAAACGTATTTCCGTACCTGGCTCCAGACCCATGCTAGATGAACACTCGTGTTCCAAATTCCTGGTTCATTTGGTTCCGAACATCCAAGATCATCCCTGGGCAATGGCGGCGCCTTCGGGTCGAGTTCCGTCCGGTCTCCGCCCGTGGAAGAATAAGATGGTCGCCAGATGTCGGTTGGGACACTCAGAAGACCATTTTGACGGCCGTAGAACTGCTCCAGTAGCTGAAGGCTCCAGAACAGTCTCTTCTTTCGTTCCGTGCTTGGATCGTCCACATCGTATGCGGACTCAAGATCTAGCATGGCGGTTCGGCAGAGCTGAAAAGCAAGGCCGAGGTGGAATTGGCCGAGGTGGAAGCTTCCGTCTATACCATTGTTAGCTTAATGGTTGCTTCAACATCTTGGCCCGAAATTCCATGCCTATGAAGGAAGAGTACGAGAGCAGACACAAGCTTTCAATAGTTGTAAGCTCCACTGTACCATTTGCTATGCGGAGCATAACCAAGTTCTTTGCGTTGTCGCGGTACAACTGCAAGTGCTCCCTCTTTTCTGAGAAGCGGGACGTCAGCACCAGAATACTGCAGGCGAGCTCTTCAGGAAGGATGCCGTAGTCGCTGACTTCTTCACGCTCAAAGCACCAGATTGGTTGCCTGTGACAATACTTGAAGTACAGACCAATGCCAACCGCGATGTCGCATGAGCTGGGCCGCGAATTCGACTCTTCAGCATCGAATGCGACGGTGGAGGGATGGCTGCTGGGCTGGTTGGGCTCGGGAGCTGGAGGGGTTGCTGAATAAGACTCTTCCGAAGTGTCTGGGATTTCTTCGAATGCGTGCTCTTCGAAAGCGTGTTCTTGACGTGTGGCATGGTTCGCCCTGAGAACCCGGTCAGAATGTCTGAGGACAGCGGTTCGCGGAGTCGTGTCGTATGTACAAGCTGCCACTCAGGAGGAGATCCAATTTCTCTTCTAAGTGTGCCAGCCTCTCCTCCTATAGATTGTCAAAACGGATGGATCACTACCGGGCGTGTTGTATAGCAACATACCGATCGGCCACTCTGTGGTGGTCTCGTCGCAGGCCGATAAGAGCATGACTGTCCGAGGCGGACGCAGCTTGAACAAGCCGGCTTCTCGCCAGGACAACGCGTCTTCTTTCTCCTGCATCATAGTTAGCATGCAGCGGCCAGAAAACACAGTAAAAGTAACAAACCTGCAAGTGAGGCAGGCATTGTGAGATCGTCGTCTCCCACGAGAACTGATGCCATCCTCTGGCGGCGCCATGATGTGTCCCGACCGAAAATCGGACCAGGTGACCTTGGAAGGTCTGAGGGACGGGTCTCCAATAAATAGATGTACGTAACCCACCCCTCCCCACAAACCTCACCTGGAGCCCAACACCGGCCTGGCCGCCTAGGCCCCTAACGCGGGGTTCTGGAAGCCTTTACCATATTCAGCTAGTCACACGAAGGACAGCACGTGGACTTGCTGATAAAGCGCCGCGTCGTCCTTGGTACGTATTGCGGAACGCGAGATAACATGGGGAGGGGGGTGCAGACGATTGCCGTCCATGGACAGGTTACGATACGTCGCATTAGGTACTGCGGCAGACTTAAGATTCGGCAAGTTGTATTAAGATAAGGCTGGACAATACACGCAGAAGACGCAGACCATGCACAAAGTCGGGGGGCGTGCGGGAACATCCAGCGGTACCTATGGGGCAGATGGATGGTGGTTTCAGGACTGCAGTCCGTCATCCGAGTCCTTCGCGGTTGGTGGACAAGGAAATGTGGTGGGTGGGTCAGGACGCCATCTGTGATATCTTGGGTCAATCATGGACCACGTATTGCAAGGGCAGCTGAGATCTTGCCGTCAGCCATTTTCATAGGCTGGTGCGGCCCCTAATGTCGCTCTTAATTCCTCCGGAACTGAACGCCTGGTCTACGGGCCACATGGTCACGCCTAGAAATGCACCATTAATACGCCACTATCTAACGGCTGCTGAACGCGTGCATCTTCACTCTTACTAGCCCATTTGGCTATTGCAACACCGTGGAATTAACGCTTGACAAGTATAGAATGAAGAAGAATGATCATGTAAGCCTGTTGAGAGGGGCTTCCAAAGGTTGTGTCCATCTACAGCTTCGAAGACGCGTCTAACAAATCGTTCATCTCTGCTCTCGGCCACTCCGGATTAAGCGCTGGATCCGGCCGCTCCCGGTCCCAAGCCCATTTTTGAGCCAATTCAGGAGACAGCGAACCCTCCAGCATTTGCAGCACGTACTTGCCAAGCACCGGAAAGAACTTGAAGCCATGGAACGAACCGCAAGTTGCTACGTATAGCCCCTTTGAGGCTGAGTGTGGAGAGATGATGAAGTCCCCGCTCGTGGTGAAAGCGTCCCTATTCAGAGCTTAGCAACCGCCATATCGTCACTGCAATGCTGCGACCTACCAGCAGATGCGATGCTTCTCCATCTTCCAGTTTGCCCCCTTTTTCCCGTAAAACACATTGTTCGCGTGGCGAATATCTTCCTTGAGTCTCCCGGAAACCTTCCATTGGGCATAGTCTCGTTCCGGAGGGGGCATTGAAATGTAGCGGCCGGGCAACACTTCTCGGGTGTTTTTGAATATCGTCTGTCCCCACCACTTGAGCTCTTTATCCTTGGTCGGCGGAAGACTACCAATGAAGGGCCCTGTTCTGGCAATCAGCTTCGGCGAGCAACCTGACACTTTCAGATGGCAAATTACCTATGTCTGCGGTATACCCCTGAAAGCCCACAGGCATAGATGCAAACCTCTCATATGACTCGTCGTCTAGCTGTGCCATTCCCGTCGTGATGCCGCCCGCCACGATCCTCGGCCCAGCCCGAAGATCAGTTAGTCCACTGCTCGCTGCGCTGAGCTCCAAAAGTTTGGATGTGAATGCTCCAGTGCAAAGGATAACATGCGAAGCTGTCAAGACGTCTCCTGCTGCCGTCTTGACTCCACGACAACGACCGTGATGGTCGAATTGCAATATCGCAACCTCAGCCGTCACATACTTGACACCTAGTTCCACTGCCTCGCGGGTGACGGCTCGCAAACAATCTCCAGCAGCAGCCCAGCCACTGGTCCTATTCACGAGCACCTCTTTTACACCGGTGTAATCAGCGTCGTCAAAGAGCCCGCCGTACATCTTCCGGGCCTCGTCAACGGGCACGGCAGAGATATCAGCCTTCCGGCCAAGCTTCTTGTAGTTGTTGATAACATCCTTGGCGTAGTCGCTGCGACAAATCCAGTAGACGCCAGTCTCATGAAAGTACGGCATCCACAGCGGATCGGACTTGAAGACGTCTTGGGCCTCGAGTGCTAGTTTGCAGTAGACAATGTCATCATAGTCGGCGCGCACCGCCTTGTTCCAGTCCCATGACGCAGCCACGCGATTGTCGGCGTCAAATGCATCCCGGTCAACCAGAGTCACCGATGCGTCAGGGTGCTTCTTAATGAGATGGGAGGCGGTGGACACCCCAAACACGCCTGCTCCAATGATGAGGAATGACGGTTTGCCCGAGGCCATCTTGGACATTAAAGGCTCGTCTGGGGATGTTCTTGCAGTCGAACAAGTGAGGTCTCAGCATCGGCTCTACGAGACAGTCGGGAGGGGAGAGGGGTGGCGTCGATTTACTGACTCACAGATGATAGGAGAGTTACGGTTTGCTGGCGCTGAGACAAATTGATGGTGTAACTGTCAGTCCAGTGTTATGTACATCACCTCGACAGAAATAGCTGACACAAGCTCAGTCGTTCGCTCGCGACTATGCGTAGAGTAAGATGTGCCTCCGACTTCGCAGCTAATGAAAGGGATCGGCGATCAACTCCGGTGAGCCGATCACGTGACTTGTAAGCCTTGGGCGCCGTCTTATTCTCTCGGACTCTGTGCATTCAAAGATTAATTCCATAGAAAATAGCCCAAATACACACATTTTATTCCTTATCTTATGAAACATGGCAAGCAGTGGTTCAACGGTTCATGGAACAATGCACTAATGCAGCACATGCAATTGCCTCTCCATAATTGGCCTAGCATATCTCCGGGAGGGTGTACACACCTCGGTGTGTAAGTGCCGGCCGCGGGGTGCCAGCAGCTAAACGCCACGCCACCGGCTTCCGATCCCTCAAAGTACAAGCATTATCTGTGAATAGACAGCCGAGACTCTACGACTGATAACACACATAGTTGCTCTTCTCAAGCCTTGGTTAGCCACACCCCTTGATCAAGGGCTGGCTCTCTTCAGAGTCAGCAAAGGGGTATGTCTCTCCCAGCACCCGCCGATCCCCCCCCCCCCCGAGTCTCTCGCCTCTTTTGGGACTTGCGTGTAAGTCCTGGTTCGTAGCGATTCTTAGTCGCATGGTATCTGAGGGCATGGTGCAGAAGTATCAGGGTTGCAAGAGTCTGGGAAGGAGAATGTGTCAATGCTGAAGGCAACGGCCATAAACCCATACGCCGCATTCAACAAAGTAAGTCTGTCGATGCTACGTTGATTGTGTCAGGCACAGTCTTGAATTAGGTCATAGGTACCCATGTTACGGCAATCCTGGTCGCGTATTGTTTGCAAGCCGATCACCACGTGGCAATTCAGAGGGTACGGTTTCGGCGCCGAAGGTGCTGGCGCGCCGCCTCGGTCGCTACCCGCCGACGGGATTTCAGCATTCCGACCGGTTGAGTGTGGAATTGATGCCGATTGACACGTCATGTGCCGTTGCAGCACTGGCCTTGAGAGGGGATGTTTGCACACCAGGTCAATGGTTCGACTCTTCGAGACTCTTGAGCCCATTTTGTGCCAAGTCCAGCGTTGGCCGGGCTTCAATTACGGCCCCAAGGGCAATGTCCCCGATCATGTGACCGGTATGTCATCCCGGTGTACGAGGTCACCCGATTACTTTCAGCACCCAACTCAAAGGTATACGATAGAAGAGATCGGAGAGGTGGTATGCCAGGCTCCTTATCAGCCTGCACAGGTGACAGTGTAAAGAGATAAAACAGAATGAACCCTCTCCAAATTCAAGTGTAGTTCATAGCAGGTCCCAACCATTCCTTTAATTCTTTTGCCAAAGCCTACCGCCTTGACCTTGTTTGCATTGGCATGGCTCAGTCATTCTTCAAAAGCTACTTCGGCCTTGGAGGGTCTTTGCCTGCGGACGACAAAGCCCCCGTCAGGGCCTTGCCGGCCTCATGGTACACCTCCCAAGAAATGTACGAGCTTGAGAGACGGGCGATCTTCTCCAAGAAATGGCTCCTGACCACGCACAAGCTCAGACTCCCCTCGCCAGGGGACTGGCTACGATATGAAGTGGCTGGTTTCGAGTTCATCATTTGCCGAGACCGCGAAGGAAAGATCAATGCATTCCACAACGTCTGCAGGCACCGTGCCTTTCCGATTGTGACCAAGGAGCAAGGGAACAGCTTCGTCTTTGCCTGCAAATACCATGGGTGGTCGTATGGCCTCAATGGAAAGCTCGCGAAAGCACCAGGGTATCAGGAACTTAAAGGCTTCGACAAATCCAAGAATGGGCTTTTGCCCATCCATGTCCACACCGATGACAAGGGATTCATCTGGATCAACTTCGATGGCGGCGAGACGCCGGAAGTTGCCTGGACGGATGACTTTGACGGCGTCGATCAGCAAACCAGGTTCCAGGTCTACAACTTCGACGACTACCAATTTGACCATACCTGGGAGATGGAGGGAGAGTACAACTGGAAGATCCTGGCGGACAATTACAACGAGTGTTATCACTGCAAGACTTCGCATCCTGACATCCCGTCTATCGCGGACCTCAGCTCCTACTCGGTTGAGACCAAGGACGGGCACATCCAGCATTTTGGCAACCCTACTCCAGAGCAGATTGCACGTGGTTTCAGGGTTGCCAGCACCTACTACTTCCCCAACGCATCAATGAATGTCTCGTAAGTGCATCGCTTCACCCTGGCCAGGTGTGGGACATTGCTGACTGTTGTTGTTTTTGAACAGGCCTCACTTTTTTTTCATACAAAGATTTGTGCCCAGCGGTCCCACGAAATCGACGATGAAGTATGAAGTCTACAGGAACCAGAACTCCAGCGACGAAGACTTTGAAACGATCAGCGCCATGTACAAGAGAATCATGTCCGAGGATAAGTACCTCTGCGCGAATGCGCAGAAGAACCTCAACGCTGGAGTCTTTGTCAACGGCGAAATGCACCCCAGGATGGAGAAGGGCCCTCTGTTCTTCCAGAAATCAGTGCGCGATCTTGTGCAGGCCCACCACAAGCGGGAAGTGGAGGCCGACTGCGAGATTTGGCCTGCTCGACAAAGCCTGCCGAAAACCGCTGCGACCAGCGAAAATGATCTCAATTTTTGCTCGGCTGTGGATTGTTGCAGAATCCCCAAGGAGATTACTATCTAGTACGCCATCGCTTTATCCATAGCATTCCATAGCGTTCCTCTAGCGTTACAACTCACTTTAATCTAAAACTCTACAAGTACTAGATGTATGTCTCCTATTATTTTTGTAGTAGAACCTTTACCGTTACCGCAATACTCGGCACTCCTTTCCCGTTCATCACGAAGAGCATCCAATATCCTGGGAGGATAATGCCCAGGTCGCCCGGCAGCTCTATTATATACTTGTTCCCCCCCAAAGGTTTTGGTGTAAGAGGAATTCGTCGCTGGTCGGTGTTTACCGTGTGTGTTGCAGTTCCGTAGCGGATCAGTGACACACGCTGTACGGGAGAGTCCGTGTTGATGGTGACTTTGCCCCCGGCCTTGACGGACTTGCTCGAAATGGACTTGATGACAGGCCGCGTGGCCGGTTTCCCGTCAGCGTCAAAGAGATACTGCGGTGAGAATATCTGCGCGTCGAAATGGTTTGTCGTGCAAGTTCCGCAGAGCCCCCCGCCGCCATTGAAGACTGTCGCGTCAGGAAGCAGCAGGGCGAGACTGTGGTAGACGCGGACAACCGAGTTGGGCTGCTGCTCGAAGAACCGGTCTTTCTCGGGGTCGTACAACTCCGGCGTCAATTGGGGTGTGGAGTCCTCAAAGGGAACGCCGCGCGCCTGACCACCAGTGATGAAGACGGTGCCATCGGGAAGCACAACCGAGGAGTGGAAGATTCTGGCATGGTACATGCCGTTGGAGGCAAATGACACTTTGGCCTCGGAGCCGACATCGCCGATAGTGATGATATGGGCGTTGGCCGTCGCGTCGTTGTCTTGGTACCATGGGGAGCCTCCGACAGTTAATATCTTGCCCTTGGTCGCATCGTACATGACAGCATCACCGCACATGGAGTCGGGATCGAGGCCCCTGGGCGACGTCCGGGAACCTGCAGGCTTGACGTCTCCGTCGCCGCCAGTAAAGTACCAGTTCATGGCCGTGCTTGGACCAGCCTGGAACACGGTCCCATTCCTCCAGCCGAACAGCCACCCGTGATTGTCGGCGCGGTAGATGCCTTGTCTGTCCGCCGTCAACATGGGCTTCACAGCGGCGCGCGGTAGCATCTTCCAGGCCTTGGAGGGCGGGTCGTAGATTTCTCCATTCTTCTCGAACTGACCACCGCTCCAGGAGCCCCCGATGGTAAAGACCCGGCCGTCCGAGCAGGTGGCTGATGATTGGTATCCGCGTGGCACCTTCATGTCGGGGCCTGGCACCCAGCGATCGGAACCGGAATCGTAGAATGAGGTCTTTTGGGCATTGCTGCCCCCAGTCACAACGATCTGCCCGCTGCCATCCATGGATATGCCAGGGCAAAACATGTCGTGGCCGATGTTGGTGACATTGCGCTCAGTGACGTCCCCTGTCGCCGGGTCCCACGTCGACGTGAGCGTGAAGCCTCCAGGAGAGCCCTCGTACGAGTCACGTTCAAACGCCGACCAAACCAAGACCTTTCCCGACTGAGGCTCGACGGCACCTGCCACGGGGACGATTGGGAAGTCGAGTGTCGGACCCCATCTCCCCAATCCATTCCCGGGGGCCGGATCGGTGGCGGCGCGGTAGATGTTGAGATCGGCAACGCTCGTCCACGGATTACCAGAGGCTTCGCTGACGGAAACCAGGCGCACATATCGAACACGCTTGGGCTCAAAGTTGGAGAATTTCTCCGTGTCGTCCGAGCACCAAGTTCCCGTCGCAACCGGACTGTCCCATCCTTGTCCATCAGCACTGAGCAAGACGTAGTGGCGTGCGATCCAACCGTTGGAGTTGCCGTCTTGACGGGGCAGGACCGAAAGGCCGTTCACATTTTGCGCCGACCCCATGTCGACAGTTATATTGTGTGGCGGCTTTGGGCTGCCCGCGGTGAAAGCCGTGTGCCAGAAGGTGCCTTTATCGCCATCGATGGCCTTGCTGCACTCGTTCCCATTCTCCTGGCTGTCGCATATTACTTTCCAGCCAGAGCGGTCGACACGGTTGCCGACTGGAGCGGCTGCCAGAAGGCGCAAGCTTGGTTGACCCGTCTCATGGCTTGGATCCGGTGTCGTGAGGGTTGGCTGGAGCGGCGAGGCGTGGGAGTGGCAGATTAGTTGGCCGAGGACAAAGGCACCGATGGTGCCAAACAGCTTCATCGGCATTGCTCAGACCCGGGCTCTCGGGCTCCTAGACGTATGGAGTTGAACGAATGAATGTGGTGACATGAAAACGAATGACTGTGATGACTTAAAAACGAGTGAATGAAAGGCGAGGCCTGGTTTTGTCGAGTCGTGATCGCGAGCAGCCAGAAAAGAGCCAGTCGATGTCAATATATCGGCTCTCGTTTATTATTGTGATCAGCCATTGCGGCCGACCTCGTGCGTGATGCTACCCTGGTCCACCACGTTCTTGCCGCCGGGCTGAGCTCCCGCCCCCGGTCGATCGAACTAAAAGCCATCGTTATGGAGCTCCATAAAGGCAAGATCATGAGATGCGATACTTGGGAGATGGAGAACCTCGTATGGCCCCTGGATGAGGTAGCACTACGGCGCTATGGGAAATTTTCAAAGGCCTGGTATCCATGCACTGCGCAGTTTCAGTTTCAGGCCCATGCGTAGTGCGGCTGAACACCATCGGCTCCGTGTGTAGATCGTCTAGTCGTGACTCGTGAGGGTGAAGAATGCAGGGGTAGTCGGCCGAGTTCTCCGCGATATTGTTAAGGAGGCCGCTAACCCGCCCACTTGATTATGTCCCCGCTCGTCATTACTGATTAGCTGCTTGACCCCGTCCGGGCCTTGGAAGAGGACCGGGAAGACGCAACTGCTCGGTGGCCGGTGAGTGGGAGGGTCGGCAGTGCAAAATCGGATCGAACGAACGGACAGGAGCAACTTGGCTGGCCCAGAATCCCGTTGAATTGATTATTAAGTCGCTTGGCCAGTAAACCAAGTTGCCCTCCTGGCCGTCGGCCTTTCGGAAGACACGAGGCAGGAATTTGCACTTTGCGTGCCGCACTGTTCAACCAAGCCAAGGTTCGGAACAGGAGTCATGGGAGAGGCAGCTTTTGTATATGCAAATGCGTGTGCTAACGAAGTGGAATAATGTAGCATGATGCTCATTGCCACACTCGCACAGCTCGCACGAACCACCAACCACCCTGGGTGCCTGTTTCCAACTGTCCGGAAGACAAGATCCAGCTCGGATGTTTCGGGCAACGTTGGTTCATGCCAATGCTGCCAATGGACGCGGGAAGCTCGCTGCAGCTTTCTCTGGCCCTTGTTCTCATTGGCCACTGTGTCTGCTTCCTATTTAGTTCCCTTGTACATACTCTGTGTGTTACACCCCCTCATTTACGATTTCCCAGCGCCATTCACTAGCCATTTCCCTTGACTCGCGCCTCGAACCTCTTACATCACAGCTACTACTTGCGGTCGGAAGGCGTTCTGTTTCTGGATTGTCTTCTTGGTAGTCTTGTAGCTCAGCTCTTCCAGCCTCGCCTCTGCGGGCGGCGGTCGTGTCGTCGGGTACCGTGTTGCCCGCCAGGTTTCTCTCCCGCACCTTCGATACGAGCATAATGCCGTCCAATGACGGGCAACGAGACAGCTACACGTACAAGGTGTACGGATCGCACTGCGTTGGAACCGGCGAACCGTCTCCGTTAGTCGCCCTGTTCCGGCAGCTCCAGGGCCACCCGCTCCAGTGTTCTTCCCTGCACCTTGCTTTCGCGCGACCTTACACGGACGCAAAACTAGCTACACAGATCTGACCGAGTTTTTTGAATACAGATTACTATATTCATCCGTCAGTGGTGTCAAGTGAAGAGCATTACCAAGATCATCAGGTGTATCACGTTGCACATATTTATTATACAGGGACTTCGTCGCGGAGAGTGGCCATCACTGTAGTAAACGTCTCCTACTCGACGAATGCGATAGCAACGCCTCATGGGTGTAGTTGCGGCTAGTCGTCGAACATTTTCTATTATCCAGAATTGCGCGTTGTATCGTTCAATGTTTTCACTTGTTTGTAGATGCTAGCCTAGTCTTCTGGGAAATACAGGTATACGGGCGCTTTGAACTACCTACTTCTGTACATTGACCGCATGACGTAGCTTATGACACTCTCCGGAATAGGTGTAGGTGCCTTACGCTAATTTGGAGCAGCGTAATGTAGCGACATGTCCCGTACCATGCCCAACGCTGTCTGATATCGCCTGCCACTGATGGAACCATTGCTCTTCCGTACAGAAATCCTTGAAACATGACGTATATGAATGCCCGGCCACCGAGGCGGAAGAAGTGGCACATGGGAACTCTGGCCGGCAGTAAACTGTCGTATCGCCAGGCCTGATCCAATGGCTTGCGGAAAGCAATGGAATTTTGGTTGCTCCGAGGGTACTGGTTGCATTGTCGCATTATCATTTTGACCTATTCCTCCATTTGACGCGAACCCATTGATCTCGTCTCCCGTGGGTACGCAGGCAACTTGAAATGCAGAAATTGTGCTCGGTGTAGAAGTATTTTCAAACCTCAATGTCCCGTCCGAGTCGTAAATCGGCGTGGCATCTGTTGGAGTGCCGGTATCTTGCTCTAGTCCAAAAATAGACCCTGATGGGACTCGATCAGGGACTCGAACTCGATCTTTCCCTATTACATCTGACCACCGATGTTCTCCATCGCTCCCATCCTCACAATAAGATTGGGAGTTGCATTCTGAGACCTCGGGGTATAAACTTGAAACATCCGTACAGTTGTGAGATATTTGCAGATATCATCGGTCAAGGCTCCCTGTAGAAGCAATCATATGATTTATGAAGGCTGCGATGTCGATGCAAGCGCCACAAGGATGCGGTCTATCTGGCGGGGTTGTTCCCGTAGTCGCTCGGCTTCCCGTCGTAGACTTTTCTTTGACTCCCATCTCCTCTCAATATAACGGCAGTCAGTGCCTCGGCGACGGCACCTTCCACAGGGCTGCTTGCCATCACACCGGGAATCCGCATTACCACAAGTGTCCTATGACGGGCGCTGGTCGTCTCCTTTTGTTCTTTTGTGCCGGCAAATGTCGCAGGCATGTGGGGTTAACTGTCCACTACCGGGCCTCCTTGAAGGATTGGCCATTGGCTTACGGAGTACTCCGTACTGGATGTACGTTTTCGAAGCTTTTGAGTATTGACTTTTCTAGAGTGAAAGGCAAGCATGGTTTATTTGATGTGGTCCCTAGTGAAACGTAAAGGTAAGTACTCCGTATTCTTTATTACATGCGACGAGGGAGGAATAGATCTGCATTGGCACAATGACGTCATATCTTAGCCAGCCGTAGCAAATGATGGTTCGGCATTTACGAATACCTTGTACGGAACTAGAGGTAGGTATGTGTAAGTCAATCCGGGATCAGCCCCGGAGCAGACCTCCGGTCCCCGCCATCGTTCAACCTCAATTACATCAACATCGCGCAATAGGCATCGTCATCGACACACACAAGTCGTCATTCAGTAGGTAAAATGCACACTTCCACGCCCGATGACCGTGTGTGCGGCGCAACGGCCGGCAGTCGTTGACGTCAACATGGCCGTGTACCTTCCGGGCATGTCGCTATTGGGATACATATGAACCAAGAACTTCCCCAGTTTCTCTGCCCCCGGAGCAACACCGGTACCTGACATCTCAACATGGCGAACATCGTCCCCGACACAGTCAAACACGCATTCATGGGCTCCCAAGGCGCCAAGGCCGACAAGCTCTCGGCCAACACCGTCGAGCCCACAAAGGACACGCGCATCACGTCCGACTTTGGCACCAAGCAGTCCAACACGGACGACTGGCTGCGCCTCAAAAGCGATGACAAGATCGGGCCCATGCTCTTGGAGGACGGCTTTGCCCGCGAAAAGGTAGGCTCTCGACGACCTATCGGTATCAGGTGGGTCAACGACTTACAAGTATAGATTCACCGCTTCGACCATGAGCGCATTCCCGAGCGCGTCGTCCACGCCCGCGGCGCCGGCGCCTTTGGCACGTTCCGCCTCTTCGAGTCCGCCGAGGACGTCACCCACGCCGGCGTCCTGACGGACACATCCCGCGAGACGCCGGTCTTCCTGCGCTTCTCGACTGTGCTCGGCAGCCGCGGCTCCGCAGACACTGTCCGCGACGTGCGCGGTTTCGCCGTCAAGATGTACACCGAAGAGGGCAACTGGGACATTGTCGGCAACAACATCCCCGTCTTCTTCATCCAGGACGCCATCAAGTTCCCCGACCTCATCCACGCGGCCAAGCCCGAGCCGCACAACGAGGTGCCTCAGGCTCAGTCGGCGCACAACAACTTCTGGGACTTCGTGTACATGCATCCGGAGGCGACGCACATGTTCATGTGGGCCATGTCGGACCGCGGCATCCCGCGCTCATTCCGCATGATGCAAGGCTTCGGCGTCAACACGTACACGCTCACCAACGCTCGCGGCGAGCGGCACTTTGTCAAGTTCCACTTCACGCCCGAGCTCGGCGTGCACTCGCTCGTCTGGGACGAGGCGCTCAAGATCTGCGGGCAGGACCCGGACTTTCACCGCAAGGACCTCATGGAAGCCGTCGAGGGCGGCGTCTTCCCCAAGTGGAGGTTTGGCATCCAGACGATCCCCGAGGCGCGGGAGCACGACTTTGACTTTGACGTCCTCGACGCGACCAAGGTGTGGCCCGAGGACCTCGTCCCCGTGCGGTACATTGGCGAGCTGGAGCTCAACCGCAACGTCGACGAGTACTTTACCGAGACGGAGCAGGTCGCCTTCTGTACGGCGCACGTCGTCCCCGGCATCGGCTTCTCGGACGACCCCCTCCTGCAGGGGCGCAACTTTTCGTACTTTGACACGCAGCTCAGCCGGCTGGGCACCAACTGGCAGGAGTTGCCCATCAATAAGCCCGTCTGCCCTGTCATGAACTTCAACGGCGACGGCGCGATGCGGCACACCATCTCCAAGGGCAAGGTCAACTACTGGCCGAACCGGTTCGAGGCGCAGCCTCCAGCCACCAAGGAGGAGGGCGGCTACGTCGACTATCCGGAGAAGGTGGCCGGCATCAAGCAGCGGGCCAAGAGCGCCAAGTTCAAGGACCACGTCTCGCAGGCGCAGCTCTTCTTCAACTCGCTCTCCGAGGTCGAGAGGGCGCATCTCACGGCCGCGCTGTCCTTTGAGCTGGACCACTGCGATGAGCCAGTCGTATACGAGCGACTGACGCAGCGGCTGGCCGATATCGACCTCGGACTCGCGCAGGCCGTCGCGAACATGGTTGGCGGACCGAAGCCAAAGGAGGCGGGCAAGGCAAACCATGGGAGGAAGGCAAAGGGCCTCAGCCAGACCGAGTTCGCGCCCAAGAAGATGACCATCGCATCCCGCCGCGTGGCCATTATCATCGCAGACGGCTACGACCCCATCGCCTTCAACGCCATGCGCGGCGCCCTCGAAGGCGCCAAGGCCATCCCCATCGTCATCGGCACACGCCGCTCTGCCATCTTCGCCGCAGGCGAGGACCCGTCGACCAGTAAGGGCGTCGTGCCCAGTCACCACCTCGAGGGCCAGCGCAGCACCATGTTCGACGCCGTCTTCGTACCCGGCGGCGAGCAGTCGACGGCCACGCTGCTCAAGAACGGGCGTGCGGTGCACTACCTGCGCGAAGCGTTTGGGCACCTCAAGACCATTGCCGCCACGGGCGACGCGGTGACCTTGCTGGGCGAGGCGTTCCGGCTACCCGGCGTGGCCATCTCACGCGACGGCGAGGCCGTGGAGAGCTACGGAGTGGTGACGCTGAAGGACGCGAAGCCGGAGAACCTAAAAGAGGTGGTCAATGTCGTGCGGAACGCAAAGGGGTTCCTGGAGAAGTTTGTATATTCAGTGAGCCAGCACCGGTGCTGGCAGCGGGAGCTAGATGGGCTGAGCACCATGGTTGCATACTAGAGGCGATGGCCTGGTGACGGCGAAGTAACAATAACAATAACAAATGTAGTAATGATCAAGGCTGAATCATTATTGGCGTCGTGACGGATGTTTGTAAACTATGTACGGCGCGACCATATGATTGTTGTCCAGCTGTCTTTCTGATTCGGGCGTGGCTTCGCCTCCGCCAACCGATAAGCAAAGCCCAGCAGAACCGTGGAGCAGCTGGTTGGGAATGAAGTCGGGGACGATCTCTTTGAGTCCGTCAGTAGGCTGCCTCCCATACACAGTGAGAAACTGCCTCTGCCAGGGTCGGGTCGGCTGGGATATGTGAGAACGCCCCGGAAGCATGTTCGTGGCCCTGCCGTTTCATCTGGTGTATCGTCTGAAAAGGAAGCTAATGGAGATGAGGCCTGCCTCAACATCTACTCAAGGTCTGCCAAACTACCAGTATAGGACGTGTCGACTGAACTCGATCCTGAAGTCAGTAGACAGGAAGTTGAACCGGACAATAATGTTGACCTCGAGCCATGTAGCGTCCATACCACAGAGTAGCCATCGAGTGAGGACGCCTCCAGCTCGACAAGTGCTCTCCTGCCATATCCTACGGCAGCTTGGCCCGCTTCCACATATTCGCAGCTTGGAGCTTCCCACCTCTTTGGTGTGCTTCCTGTGTTCCCTTCCCATCTTTCCACAACCTCCAACAAGTACTAGGGTTTTGTCGCTGCCGCTGCTGGTCATCCGCGAAGGATATGAGCACAAAAGTTCGATACTTGGTGCCAAGGCTGATGGAGACTGTGCCATTCGTGTCTGCAACGGATAAGGAACATGCCCGCCCGTGTTGAGTAGATGACCGGCATCTCGTTTGCTTGCTTGATCATGGCCTTCGGCGCGTTCAGTTGGAGTGAAATCGAAACTTCTTGGCCGAAGTTGGAAGAAATGGCTCATCTGCATCCTGACTTGCTGGGGATGGAAGGCAGAGGCAACCGAGGGCATCCACTCTTTGGAGGGATCCAAGTCCATTGCAGAATGCTCCTGCCTCTGCCTCATCGCCCGTGTCTTGATGGACAAAAGCGCATGGGCGAACGACGGCTGAGGCGCAGGCGCTTGAATGAATGGTTTAAACTGGTACGATTGTTTAGATCGCAAAGCCCGGGAGCCAGGCATATACAGGACTCCGGCGCGGGTGGGTGGCGGCGGGAGAGGTAGGCATGGAAAGGAGAGTTCCGAAGCCAGGGCCCGTGACCAGATTCGGCGTGTGTAAGTCGCCGGCTTGAGAATGGATATCCCCCCAGGGCTGCTGTCAACAGATGAATTTATAAAACGTCTTCCACTTGGGCCACGACGCGCGTTCCTCCTCCTCCTGCGCCACCAGGATCGGCAAGTTGAAATCCCGCCGTCCTGTATCGACATCCATGTCGCGCACCTTAACGTACCTCGTCCTGTACAAGACCTTGTGTGTGAAGTAGAAGAGAAAGGTGATGGGCACGCCCATGTACCTGAGGAAGAAGTTCTGCGCTATCTGGCTCGCGTCCAGGGCCTCCCAGCCGATTGGGAAGGCGCCGACCCAGAACTGCGCGCCGAGGATGAGGACGTTGAGCGTTAGGCCGAGGTAGGAGCCTAGGACACCGACTTGTGAAATGAAAGGTATGGTGCCAAGGCTGCGCCCGTGGTAGGCCCAGGCGCGACGGAAACGGATATGGCAGAGGCAGATTGAGAACCAGATGAATACTGACGAGAGGCCGGAGATTGCGACGAGCCAGTCGAGCACGTTGCTCTGGGTCCGCAGGTCGGCAAGGTAGGAGAGTAGACCGAATACCGCTGCCACCGCAAGGGCGACCATTGGCCGGCCCCTCTTGTCCACATACCCCAAGATCTTTGGTGCCTGGTTTAGCTTGGCCAAGGCGACAAGGGTTCGCGAGGAACCGAAGACGGCCGAGTTACCCACAGACAAGACGGCAATGAGGATAACCGAGTTCATGACCGACGGGAGAACCTCTATCCCCGCCTCCTCAATAGCGATGACAAAGGGCGAGGCCTTTGCATCTACGCTACTAGTAGCGTCTAGGAGTCGAGGGTCGTTATACGGGACCAGCAGGCCCACAAGCGTGAGGGAAACGATATAGAAAAGGGTTATCCGCCAAAACACCTGCTTAATGGCGGTGGGGAGAGATTTCCGCGGGTTGGCCGTCTCGGCGGCGGCCAGGCCAATGAGCTCCGTCCCGGCAAAGGCGAACGCTGCAGTGACAAAGACACTGCACAATCCTTTGAATCCGTTATTGAAGGCACCGGGATCGTGCCAGAACTCGCCACCAATATATCCACTATCGGGTGTCCCTCCGCAGTTAATAACGATTCCGAGGAGGCTAGGCCGACATGTTAGACCAAGTGCAACCATGGACCACGACGGAGGTGTTGGGACTCACATAAATCCGATGACGGCGATGACTTTGATAATGGAGAAGGTAAATTCGGCTTCACCATATCCCTTGACGCCAAAGAGGTTGATGACTATAATTATGACTAGAAACAAGGTCACGAATATGGCACTAGGCAGCTTGTCGGTCCAGTACCGAATAGTTAAAGACGCCGCGATAATCTCCAACGGCAGGGCGATGAGCCATTGTATAGCGTAGCTGTGAGGAGTCAAGTCAGTATTGAGTCGTAAACCCGGTGACCGCCGACATAACTTACGTCCAGCCCATGGCAAACCCCCAAGAGGGGTCCAAGAACCGCGTTGCCCACGAGGAAAAGGATCCGGTAATGGGGAAGATGACGGCCAGCTCGCCGAGGGCTTGACATGTGCAATACAGCATGACGCCGACGGTGGAAAAGGCTATCAGCAGAGAGGCAGGACCTCCGGCTTCCAGCGCCTTTCCGGACGCCACGAACAAGCCCGTGCCTATCGCGCCTCCTATGGCAATCATCTGCAAATGCCTTCCCTTGAGCTTCCGCGCCAGCCCTATATGGGCCGACTGAATAGCTGCCGCCCGCAGGTCATAGTAATACGGGTCGCCATGGCCTCGCCGCACGCCGGTTACGCTGCTGACCTGGCTGAGGTGATCGCTCGGGAAGAAGCTCGCGCTGGTGTCGTCGGGCTTGAAGCTGTCGAGAAAGTGTCGGAAGCGTTGTGGCGACCGGGCTTTGTAGTCGGGTTCCCGCATGCTGTGGGAACTGCCGGGTGTGACGGACTCTTCTTTGGGTTTGAGCTTGTTGATGGTACTGAGCTCAATGTCCCGATGCGGCGCCATCGTCGACGGCTACCACTACCGCCGTTGGTCGCAGAAAACGAGGCACCATCGAGGCAGAGAGGGTGTAGATAGATGGCTCGTGTTGGTGAGCGCACGGGCGGGCGGGCGCACGGGAATGGTGTATCATGCAAAGCTCATGCAAAGCGAGCGTCGTCTTCGTCGAGAGCGGTTCAAGGGTCGTCGGTGTCGGCGCCCGCTGCCGCCCGAGTCGCAGTCGCAGTCGCAGTCGCAGTCGCAGTCGCAATTTCCGGCGACGCTGTCAGTCGCACATGGACATGTCGGTCGCCCGTCAGTGATGTCTTGCGGGAGATGTTAGATGGGCGATGATTCGGTGGAGAGGATGGGAGATGTGCAGGCCAAGCTGCGGATGCTGTTGGTTGGAGGATGTTGGTTGGTTGGTGGTGAAAAGCGGACCGAGATAAGGTAAGCGAGTCCGCTAACAAAGTTAGTTGCTAACAGCAGCTGAGTCCGTCCAGCACCAGTCCTATGTACCTAAATACAGGCAACTCCCCCGCAGAAGGCATGCAGTAAAAGTCAAAACCTGCATCTATCAGCGTGCCCGCCGACCGGAACAAGCAACTTCAGTGCGGCCAAGTTGTGCAGACTTCCGCGTCTAGGTTATTCCGTTAAACCGTCCCTTGAGGACGAGGACCAGTTCGGGCGGAGTCGCCTCCCGGAATATATAAATCCAAGGGTAGCCTACTAGGCACCCGTGAGTAATGCAATATTTGTTCATCAATATACTAGCGCCATCAAGACGAGTTATAGTTGCGTACATTATCTCTATCGCCGTAGAAGACGGCAGTTTGGGCCTCTCCGCGTTCAGGGTGAAAAAGAGAGCCGTTCAAATGGGATATGCTTCCTGCAACGGGGGGGACCCCCTCTTATTTTTTTTAGAATTTCGTTCAAAGGTCTGGGGTATCCCCATCCATAGCACGGTGCAACGTAGAAGCGAGTGCCCTGAATCGGATAATCGGATTGTAAAGAGAGAGCGCAAATAAGGCATTACGATGGTTTGTCACTCTCTCGCACGATGTGAGTCCAGCGCTCCTCCTCAGATTCAGGGGGCAAGTCCAGAACCTTATTCCCCGCTCCAAACCTGTCCAAGGGGTCCTTGCCCCAGAACGCCTTGGCAATCTCGGGGCGCCAACGCCAGGTCTTGGCAAACCTCGGTTCCAGCTTGCCCTCCAGGCAGTCAGAAACGAAACCTCCAATCGATGGAATGTGCGCGAAGCCATGGCCAGAGTCTCCCGCAGCAATCACCAGAGACGGGTGCGACGGATGACGGGTAATGAGGAACTGCCTGTCTTGGGTGTCTGCGCACCAGCATATTCTGGCATGAACCAGCGGCCGGTCCGCTAGATGCGGCATGGTTTCTCTGAGAAACTGCTTTATGCGCTTTTCCGACTCAAGCGGGACTTGTTGCTTTGCAAACGGAACCGACTTGGGCATGGTCGAGCCGGCCTCGGTAACCCAGTTGCAGTACCCAGGATGCTCGTCGCAGATTTTGAGTTCATGCCTGTCCTCGTCGGGCTCCATGAAGAACCCCGTTTCGACATTGAACAGCACGGGGAGGCCTTTGTACAGTTTTACCTCTTCCTCGGTCATCTTGATGTGCCCGAGCGTCCATGCAGTTGGACGGAGCTGGTTTTCAAAGTCGATAAGCTGCGGCGCAGAGGCACCGACGGCTAGGATGGTACGATCGGCGGTGTGTTCCTTCCCATCGGCCGTTCTGGCTCCACGAATGTCCCCATTGCTCTGCAGGAGACTGACTACCTCTCCCTGTTGCGAGCCGGTGATGAACTTTGCCCCCAGTCGCTCGGCTTCAGTATACGCGGAGATGAGGGCCTTACGGGCATGAACCCACCCGGCACCCTTTGGCTTGAACCAGCCTTGCCATTTCAGAAAGTCGCCAGTCAGCACTCCGTCTGGCATGCAGCCACGGAAGGCTTCGGGCGAATCGAGCTTTGTAAACTCGTATTCGTGGCCGCGAATGTCAGAATCAAGGACGTGTTTCAAAGACTCGGGGCTGGATCCGGCAACTACAATGCCGGTGTCGTGATAGTATGGCGAAAAGACCGGGTCGTTGAGCCAGCCTTTAGAGGCTGCAGCCATGGCAGACTGCGCAACAGAGCCGAGGTCGTCTCCTTCGGTAAAGGAAGCTGGAAGTATTGCATGAGTGGCGTGTTTCAATAGCCGCGAATGGTCATACGGCTGCTTACCTAGCTCTACAAACTTGTTCACGTCGTGCCCGGCAGAAATTGCGGAGGGAATAGGGTGCACGTCGAAGACGGTGACGTTGGAGTAGCCTCGCCGTACGAGGTGTAGGGCGGTTGAGCAAGCCCATGTGCCTCCCCCCACGATGATTATCGCGGAGTCTTTGCGGACTGTGGAAAGCATGTTTGTTGATTGCTCCGTCCCTGGCCTGGGAAAAGGTGAAAACATGAAAGAAGGGCGTCTCTAGCTCGATGAGGTTCACTGAGGAGCCAGGCGAGTGAAAGTCTGACGGAGGGCAATAATATATAACGATCTCGAGGTAAACAGAAGTCAAATGTCCAAGCAAGATCGAATATCGAAAGAAGCATGGGTCGCCGCTGGCGGGGAAAAGCCTCCGACGTGATGTGGGGTCCTTGTCCAGACTTCAAGGGAAGCAAAGAAGGTCCAACCCGATGCTCGGCAGGAACACGCGGAGCAGAATGCGGGGTTTAAACGCTTCCCCACCTCTTCCCCAGATTGCGGGGATCCCTGCATCTGGAGACAGCAGGTACAGCTCGCAGTCGGCTTGGACCTTCCCAGCTTCAAAGCATTGCCGGCTGGCATTATCAGAGCAGACCTTGATTGGCCGCCACGATGGACCTAGCAAGAGCCCACGCCTTCTAGGATCCCGATAATCGGTTTCGATGTCGTACGCGAACGTTTATTTAAACAGCGCTCCATACCACCAAAATGGCATGATCCTCCAAGACAGGTCGACACGTCTGCCGTGCCTCCAATCCTAGCACGATGGCACTCAACATTGATTACGAAGCAGTTCCGGGAACGGAGCAGCTTATTGACGGTACGAGGACAAGCCTCCTGCTCAGCGTCCTCGGTCTATTCAACTGACTTCCACACCCCAGCCAACAACAAAGCAGAGGCCTTTGTTCACGCCGGTCAATCCGACATTGTCCTCATCCCGCAGCCGACTGAGTGTGGAGGAGATCCTTTGGTAAGACGCTCAAAATATTTTGAGAAGACATAGCTCATGATGCATAGACATGGCCGAGACGGAAGAAGTACTACCAGCTATTCCTGGTGGCTCTATATGCATGTGTCTTCTCCTTCGGCGAGAATACCCTGGGCGGTGAGCAACTGAGACGGCAACTCTCCGTCGAACCGAGTTCTGACAAGTGGCACAGCGGCATGGACAACAGTTAGCAACGAAACCGGCGTGACCCTGACAAATATGAACGGAGGGAGTGCCATGAACTACCTTCTGCTTGTAAGTGTCTAGCATGCTGGCTTCTACTGCCACCACGCGGGACCACATGGAGGCAGCTAACTGATCGCGCTCTAGGGCTTTGTCAACATATGGTGGATGCCCACCGCCAACATCCTCGGCCGCAGGCTAGTGTACCTCGCCAGCACAGTCCTCTGTCTCGCCACAGCGTTCTGGTTGGCCGCCGTGCAAGGCACGGTTCAGTGGATGCTCAATATGATTGTCAACGGGGTGGGAACTTCGGCCTACCAAGCCATTGTACAGCTAGCTGTAAGTCACACCCACCAGCCACGTCGCCTGCCAAGGTCTGACGGTCTCGCGTGTAGATCTTTGACATGTTCTTTGTACATGAACGGGGCCGAATGCTCTCCGTCTATCTCTTTGCTCAACAATTGGGTTCAATGTGAGTGGATCAGCCTTTTGAGGTGTGAGGTCCGACTGACAGATGCCAGCCTTGGGCTCATCACAGGCGGAAGCATGTCCGACACAGTCGGCTGGCGTTGGAGCCAAAAGATTTGTGGGCTCGCATTTGCCGTTTTACTACTTCTCTTCCTCTTCTCGTTTGAAGAAACACTATTCCCGCGGTTTCTGTTCTCGCAGAACGAGGTCCCTCCCGTCGAATCCTTGTCGGATACTGAAGCACCTCGCCTGGACGCCGGGAAAACCGAAACTCCTGGCAGCAAGAGAGGCACCGAGACCGGAATCCGCCCAAGCCGCTCCGGCGTTTCCGTCGACGAATTTCCTAGGCGGACATACCTTCACACGCTCAAGCCGTGGGTGAGATACCCGCAAAATAAGACCACCTTCTGGCAATACTTTCGTCGCCCATTCTTCCTGTGGGGGTTCCCGAATGTCGTCATTGTAAGATATCCCTATCCAGTGCCCGTTCTCGCAGGCTGCTGATTAACATTGTTCCAAGGCGGGATTCATCTACGCCTTCGGAGCGACGGCCGGCATCGTCTCATTCAACACCATATCCGAGATCTTAACCGAACCTCCCTACAGCTTTAGCACAACAGCCACCGGACTCGTGTTCTTTGCTGCACTGGTGGGGGACATTATTGGTTGGGGCATTGGCGTGCTCAGCGATCAGGTCGTCATTGCTCTCGCTCGGCGGAACGGAGGCGTCAAGGAGCCTGAGATGCGCCTCTACATGCTAATCCCCTGCTTTGTCCTGGCGGCCACGGGGTACATGCTTTACGGTTGGGGCGCCCAGACGGGAGCCCATTGGATCACCATTGCAATTGGCATTGGCGCCATGATCGCTCACCAGGTCGGCGCCTGCTCCATTGCCACGGCGTACGCCATGGACTGTTTCCCCGGGGTGAGCAATATCATTCCTCATCCCATCATTTCCTTCCGAGAGTATGAGGCTAATATCAGTCAGATTTCCGGTGAGCTGGTGGTGGTTCTAGCCATGTGCTCGTCTGCCGTTAACTTTGCCATCTCGTACTCCGTCCAGCCGTTTATCGACGCGGCGGGCTATGGCTGGACGTTTTTCTTCTTTGGCATGTGTGTTTTGGCCTCTTTACTAGCGGCGATTCCTCTCGTGCTGTTTGGGAAGCGGTGGCGAACGGCCAAGGGACCTCGCTACTATCGATTCCTGGAAGAAGTTGGGGGATACACTGACTGAGGAATGGTATGCTTCATCTGGTATACGTAATGGTTTTGCGTGGAACCTGTTGCCGTTGAATTTTACAAAGTTTAAGAGGCCCCTCGCGGTCTTGCTCATAACTATTGCCAAAACGTGTACATACATCGGCCCGCATCCCTTGCGGCTTGATGACATGCGTCTGTCTAGCGCCAACTCGCATTCGATGCACCAGCAGACCCTGGCATGTATGTTGGCCCTGGTTTTATGCACCAGATCGCGGCCCTTACTCGTTCAAAAGCGGAGAGCCCCAGGAGAATGAGCTGATTTCGTACAGCAGGTCAACCTCGACTGATTCCCTTCCCGCGTCGATAGGACGATTCTTACGGGAACCATGGCGACGAATCAACTCGATGCCGTGAAGGAACCCATGCTGAGTTCCAACACGGAGGACTCGCCCTCTCAACCAGCTCTCATCAGTGCCTTGAGCGACAAGACAATCTCAGTCGACAAGAAGGTTAAGAGAGTACAGTGGCTGCTCGAACGCGACGCCGACGCCAGCTGCACCGACCGATGGCACAGGCCGGCAATTTGCTACGCCCTGGAAACTGGCAGTGCAGACCTGGTCGAGCAATTGCTCAGACACGGAGCCAGCACCAAGACCCGCAAATCAAGGTGTTGCTGAAGAACGGCGCGGACGTCAACAAAGAGGTGGGCTCAACGGAACTCCGCTGTCACAGGCCTTTCCAAGGGCCGACTATGACCTGATCAAGCTTCTGGTGGATCACGGCGCCGACGCTGACGTCGACAACAATGCTAGTGCAGTGCAGGTGGTGAGGGCGTTGCGAAGCGACGATATCTTGCATTTGATTGGGGTTGTGGACGACATGCCATTCGGGATCAGACCTCCGACTTCGGGCCCTGGAGCGACAAAATCGCGCCGTCGCTGGTGATGATTCATGGGAACAAAAGCACATGGGAGCATTGAGCTTGTTCTTCATTGAGCTTTTTCTGCAGTGTGCTCCAGTTTCTGGCGTGGGCGGGCCTGTTCCACGATGCCGCCCTTCTTGAGCCTGAAGGGCTCCTCAATGAACAAACTGAGCGGTCATTCTTCCTAGACAATCTACAATGACCAGCGCTCATCTTGGTTCGCCCGAGCGCGCTGAGAGACATCTCTCACGGCGCTAGGGAGGTCAGACGTCGTGGTGGACCAAGCCCAGTAGCTCGTCCTGGTATTGTGCCGAATGGCTCGGTTGCCACCAGGCTGTGTGACAACAGCGTCATTATCGTCGTCGTCGCGTATGCGACGGGAAGTGTCGTTGGAAGACCCGTTGTCGTCGTTGGGGTTCGAAGTCATTGTTGTGGTTGTTGCTGCCATTCTTGACATTGGTTTTCTTGCGTTGCGAGCTTGCAAGGACTTTGGTGAACAAACAAAATTGTGTCAATCCAGCCGTCAAACTCGTTTGCTCACAGCGCTGGTGGAAAAGGTTCGGAATGGAGGCAGACGATGGAGTCATGCTTGAGCGTCAGACACGGGTGATGGGATCGAATTGCAATAGTCAGTTCAGAAAAACTGACGAAGGGATTGCAGCCTGCGTGCCCATGGACCGAACAATCAATGTGCTATAATTTGTGTAGAGAGTATGGAATCGGCACCACTAATCACATTCTATAAGCTGACGTGGTGTCCTCGGCGTCGATGGATCGATCTACTTGTATGTCGTGAGGGAAGAACGGCAATCCTAGAACTTTGTCTAGTCCGTAATAGCAGGGTTTGCAATTAAAAATCACCCTGTTGAGCTCATAGTCACCTTGTCAAGTCGTTAGTAGTGGAAAAAACTTGTCGTTTTGCCTCCGCGATATGTCGGGCGGTTGGGTTTGTTTAAACCCTTGCTACCCTACATTAAGTTGTGCACTTAAATCCACATTGTGCATGACTGTGCTAAGCAATGTTAACGTCCAAGATGAGAAAGATGATTACTATTAAATACAACTTAACCCCAGTCTCCGACATGTAAAGTGCGAGGCCGCGATAAGTCTCAGCCGTTAAGACTGCAATGGCTCCGTAGCGTTGCTTAGATGCCCAGAGACTCCGAGCTATCGAGCACATTGGTATATAATTTGGGATTGGCGATGGAAGAGATGGGTCGCACGAGGCCCAGTTGCTAGGACGATTGTCCTGCCCGAGGCCCTCCACGGCTGTGTCTTTAGCAGAATCCCACTCGTAACCCTCGTAAGGGTCCGCCGGGTCGCTCATACTAGCCGAAAAGTCTACGTGGTTAGAATTATTAGATAGGGCTATACTGCCTCATGCGAACAGCACCCTATCTATTCGGTGCCCTAGCGATATAGATCTACGCTTCGTCTCTCGGTGCTTTAGAGGGATAGAGAAATCCCTATCCTCCTAGACGGGGCTATTACTTAATAACTCAACGCTTCTAGGATTTTATTCCTACTTCCGCTTAATAGTCCGTCGTATCTCTTTAAGACGCGCGGCCTCGTAGTGCTATTTAATATTATTATCGCTATTTAGGAGAAACCTCCCCTTCTTAGCCGCTTTGATCGTATAATTAATAATTTTAGCCGGTATACTAAATAGGGTGAAACCCGTACTCGAATCCCTTGCGAGGTTAAGCGCTGTAGCGACGTTTGTTAAATCGTCGGTCTTAATATCGTAGGCCTCCGGTAGTAGTAGAGAATCGCAACGACCTCGCCATGTAACTCCTTCTGGAGCTACTGGAGGCTCGGGCTAAATCCCCTTTCTTCAAACTCGTTACAGGAGCAAGCACGCGGCACGGCAACGAATAGACACCGTCGATATCAGTATCCCCATCGCTATCACTGCAACAATGCCTCTCAAAACCAGTCTTCAGAACGCCCATGTGCTAATCACAGGGGCAACGTGACATGGGCGAAGCAATGGTGCGGCAGTTCATCCACGAAGGTGCTTGTGTCTTACTGAGGCCACACTGTTAGCCCCACGGTCACGACCATGTACACAAGCATCTGCCCGAGGACCACGGTTCATGCTGCGGGCAAGGTCTTGGATGTTAGCTCCAAGGAGGCAATGGTTGAATGGGTCAAGAGCTCAGCAGAGCGTGTGGGACGGCTCGACGGCATCATCGCCAACTGCGCGTGATAATGGCAGAAGGCTCTTGCCTGCCCCGGAATTCTAACCACTACTCCACGTCCCTCCGCCTTGAGGTCTGCTACATGATGCAACCAAGAGCAGTGCTCGCACAGTTCACTAGACCCTACAGCGTCTGGGCCTGCACATCTGACCTAGTCGGATTGCAGGGCTAGTCACTTAGCATCGAGACATTTGGGGGACTTTCTTGGACGTTAATGGTTGTAGACTTTCCGAGGCGAGTGAATTGGCTTGTTTATTTGACATGGAAATAAATATCCAAGAATGCGGTATGATATAAATAACATTATCAAACAGACTATACCTATCGCTATGAGCGTGGCCCGAATCCCAATGAATGTGTGATCAATTGATATGTGTGTATGACTCTCTTTTTAGCTGCCCAGGGAGCCTGGAAAAGGGATTCCCTTTATCCTTGCAGCTGTAGTCCCCGTGACCCCTATCCAGCTGTTGCCCCTATCCAGCGTTGGCTGTGTGTGTGTGTTAGTGGCGTCTGACTTCAATTGTAGCCCCTAGCGGCCCCTAGCAGCCCCTATTGACCTCGAGTCATCAATCCAACGAGGCTTCATTCTTCTAAGGAAGAATGTCTCTAGCCACCGTCTCTGAATACAGACATCCGAGTCATCAATGTAATGTGGCTGCCCAAGGGGCTGCCGAGTCAACCGGTCTATCCGACAATACCCGATCTTCCGAGCGCTCATCGCTCGCATACGCTCACGATTCAGCGTCTAATGCACTGCCTCCTGATCATAGAACAGGTCACAAGCATGCGGGTGCTGCAGGCAGTACTTCGGCACCAGGGGAGTTGCGGCGATCCCGTTCGCAACCAGGTACTCTCTAAAGTTCAGTATCCTTTGCGTGAAAGTGGTCGTCCTCTTCTTCCCGGTGGCGGGGTCCCGGTTGCCCGACCACACCAATTCGGCCAACGCAGCAGCCCTGGGCCACATCTTGCCGCTGATGATGGTATCGTCGACCTGCTCCGACCACAGCGGCGCAGCAGCACCGATGACGTGTTTGGCCTGGGCGTCGGTCAGGTTGGTGGTGAAGTCGTAGTCGTAGATTCGCTGCCAGGTTTTGTACGGTGCGCACCACGAACCGCCGATACCGCCGTAGTTGAAAGACGGTGTTGCCCCCGTTGGGTCTGGGTTTTCCTGCACGTTGTAGCGAGCATCGTTGGTGACATAGCCGCCGAAGCCGCAGTCCAAGTACAGGAAATCCGAACTAGAGACAATAACGTCGTAGCCTGCGGCAGTGAGTTTCCCGATGTTGGTGATGCCGTTGTTCCAGGATTGCATGATGATGTCCTTGGAGACGTTGGTGGCGTGGGCGTCGGCAGAGAGGACGACGTCTTCCCACATAATCAGACGACGGTCCTTTTTACCGGTGTTTTTGGTCGAGGTGAATATTGGGAGTGAATGGTCAAGCCAGTATTGGTTCAGGTCAAAGTAGGTACGCGATTTGTCTGCGGCGAACCAATCACGGATGGGCTTGCTGAAGTTGAAGCAGCCCACTTGGAGCTCGTCGCCACCCACATGGAAGAAGTCGTCCGAGAAACGCCCCGAGAGCTCCGAGTACACCTTTTGTACAACCGAGTAGGTCTTGGGGTTGAGGACATCCAGTTGGCCCGGGTTGGGCTGTACAGCAGTGTGCAATGGCCAGTTGTCGTTGGACCACCAGCTGTTTTCGCAGGTCACGATGTCCTTGTCGATTTGCTTCCAGCCCGAGGCGGAATGACCCGGCATGTCGATTTCTGGAATCACGCGAACGCCGCGGGCGCGGGCGTACGCGATGATGTCCTGAACATCTCGCGGAGAGTAGGTCTCTCTGGCAGAGTAGGCGTCCTTTGTGACCTGAGGGTAGGCGTTGATCTGGATAGGCCAAGATTGGGTGTCGGTGATATGCCAGTGCAAGATGTTCATCTTGGAGAGAGCAAGGCCGTCGATCTGCTCGTAAATCTTCTTGACGGATATGAAGTTTCGCCCCGAATCGACCATGACACCCCGGTAGGGGTATTTGGGATAGTCCTCGATCATGACGGGCTGTTCGACAACGAGCCCACTCCGGCCATCTGCAATGACAATCTGCTGGAGTGTCACAAAGGCGTGGAGTGCACCCCATACTGTCTTGGCTGTGACCTCGACCGTCGAAGATGACGGTGTGATGGCAAGTGTGTAGCTCTCGTCAACACCGTGCTTCAAGTCGGCCGACCAGTCGGATACTTTGACGTTTAGATCCGTCAACCACCGATTGGTTGTAGTGCTCGCCTCCCTCTTCGAATTGCTGTCGCTGCCCGCGGTCGGAAACGGGTCAAACACGGGAATCGGCGCCTCCGTCGCTTGTGGCACCCAGTTCAGGGTAGTGATGGCCTTGTACGCGCGGCTCCAGGCGTCGGCGACAAGACGCGCATTATCTCCAGAGCCATATCCAGCGTTTGTGCGAAGATTGAGCCAGCCAACAGACTTGGGGCCGGATGTACCCCAAGTGATTTTCTGTGGCGCAGGCAAGGGGTTGACTTTGACGGCCAAGCCGACGTCCACGGCGGCGAGCCCCAGAAGCACGGCGGAAAGTGGTTGGAAGCGCATCTTGCCTAGACGTGAACAGACGTGCTGTTGGTGTGGAGAGGTCAATCGAGTGAGATAACAGCGTTGAAGCGGGCGGCTCGTTGCTTTTGTAGAAGAAATGACGGGAGGGACCGTAGCTCGGACAGCTCCTAGCAGCTTGACATTGAAAATACTACAAAAGGTAGTGATCGGCCCGCGTTGCACCCAATGACCGCCTTGTGATCCTGGAGATGGCAGAGTGGAAGACGCAATCATGGAATCATGGAGCGGGCCATGAGAATGTAACCCTACGGGCTAGGCAGGGTAGCTTCTGCCCAACCAGAGGTGCAAACATGAAATTAGAGTGCAGACGTGGGTAGGTACAGGGGCTCGTGATAGTGCAGTGCAGGTGTCCTTTAATATGTCTTGGGTTGCAACTGCCACGAGTCACAAGACGACCACGCAATTAAATGTTCCCCTGCGCCCTTGGCCCACGGTACCTGCCCAGATTTGCCAGGTCGCGATTGTAGGTTAAGCACTAGTAGGCTAGCACGGTCTGTTCCTGCCCCTACGGAACCTTGGTAAAGCCACATCCAACTCGGCCGAGACGCTCCTCCCCCGCACGCCGAATGCTCCTCCCCCGCATTGCGACGTTAACGTTACTTCACAGGTCGAGTGTCACAGTCCGGTTCTTCGACGCCACAATTCAACCTCACATCACCAGTCTCACCTGTTCTTCGCTACGTCACATATGCCATTTATCGGAGAAGGGTACAAGGCTATCCTGCAATTATACAGAGTACCAGAGGCAAGGTTACCACCATTACCTAGCCAGCTAATCACTCGCTTGTCGATAGGTTCTGGGCATCAGCGGCAGATTCGTGAATTGCTGGCATTCCATCGTTCACACTCGGGCATCCTCTGCTTCGTCTGGGCGGTCTTGGAATTTCTTCTGCCATAGGGCCATCAGAGAGCCCGGGACTGCGATCCGGTCATGCAGGTGAGGTAGCGGGAAGGAGTGGATAATGTAGAGGCGGAACGGGCCGGGGAGGGTGTAGGACAAAGGAGCTGTGGTACTGCAGATACTACCGCTGACAATGTCGCCGCTTCTGATTGAGGGCTGTGTTAATGCAGCGGTTATGCGTTGTGTCGTTGACGGCTTCTTCTTTCGGCAATATTATTAATCTAGAAAAGCCCATCGCTCACGGCGAGAAAAGCTAAAATGAATATCCTATACCTAGGGGGAGACATAGTCCCGCTCCATCAGACAAACCTTACGCTTCACGATAATGCAGTAGGTTTCTGAGAAGACAAAAGCTCTCCTAATACTGAATCCCCGAGTCGCATAGCAGGGTACTAAACCGTCCTAGTCGAGGTCCGGGTGTTGAATCTGGCAGTGTCTCTACCAACTAGGCCGGCGTCCCTACTTCTACTATTCTCCCTTCACCCAGCACGACTATTACGTCTCATCCCGGGAAGATTGTGTTGATGCGGTACACAACAGTGAGTATAGTGCAAGCGGCAAACTCCCGCCTCAAGACTCGTTGAATCGTTGCGTCCGTCTCCGAGCCGACATTGCTTGTTGGCTCGGGTGTCACACACTCACGGGGAATGCGGTAGATTTTTAGACCCCCCTAGTACCAATCTTCTGGCCGGGCCGGATATGAAGAGAAATGTCACGAATCGCCTTTGCAGACGGGCTATTCAGTGTCAGTGACGGATTCAGGGGTCGGCACCCAAGGGGAACAGCATACGTATGAGATGCAGTCACGCTATTAAAGATTATGGACCCTTGCGATGGCCAGTCGTTGGGTGGCTCTCCTCTCTCCCCACGACTGTCCTCGGGATGCACTTCAGCCTCGAGGCTTCGCCAGCGGGCGATACACACAAGAGATGTCCCCAGCAGGGTCCAGCCCCCGACGACAGATGCCAGACTCCCACTAAAAGCTGTACTGGGATTAGTGCCGATGTAGGGTCTCAATTGAGCACGCATGACTTACAAAGGGTGTTGTTCAACGATATGCTAAGGAGGGGTGTATCACCTGAGCCCAACGGGGAGGCCAACCACAATGACAGCCTCGGCAGCCACCTGAAGCTAAATGGAGAGTCTAGTTCCTACCAACGACCGAAGTTTGCCCACACTTGGGGTCCTCTCATCCACTTTAGTACCAAAGACCGCTTAGTGGGTAGAGTACAATCATGGCTGGTACTGGGATGCGGAACTCCTCGTACCAAGCAAGGCAGAGCTTTCCAATTTTGAAAATACAAAGGATTTGGGCGGATTTCCGGCTTGATGCCGCAATACGGCACGGACACAGGGGGCTGCGACGGGAAGGGCAGCATGGGTACCCTGGGGCCTGCAAAGCGCCTGCATGCCAATAGGGAGTGCACCCGTACCGTTGCCTTCGTAGGACTCGGAAGGGGCCACAAGGCGGCGCGTGGCCCGACCGATAGCATCGGGTTCTACGTACAAAGTACGTATGTAGCGAAACACTCAATTTTTCCACACCACTATGATGCCCAGGTGAGGATTCTCTTCTCGAACCTTCCACTCACTCTCTGCCAGCGCAAGGGTTTCCCTCCACTCCGGTCCCAACAGTACTTCGCGCCGCCACTCAAGCTTGCCCCTCATCCCACCCAGTCTTGCCGCGTCCTCGTACACCGTCTTGGCCAAGTGCCACGTCATAAAGTCCACCCCGTTATCGTCCAAGAACACGCGCAAGCCCCAGCCGTCCGCCGTGTCAAGCTGCTCAGTGTATTCGTTCCTGGGCCACAGTCTGCTCAACGGCGGCTTATTGTATGCCTCGGCGCGTTGAGCCACGTCGTCGCTCGGATGTGGTACAACGCCAACAAACACGCCGCCGGGCTTGAGGTTCAGTGAAATGTTGGCAAACATGGCCGCGAGGTTTTCTTTGCTATCTGCATAGTTCAGGAACCATGCGCCAAACGCCAGATCAAAATAGCCCGCGGCATCATTGGGAGCAAACGACCGAGGCTTCGTTCCATCTCCAACGACAAAGCGGGCAGTGCCAGACGAAACATGAGAGGACAGGCGGGCGGAGGCGGCAGAGAGCATAACGGGTGAGATATCCATGCCCGTCAAGGAACCAGCCCCCCAAGAGATGAGGCGTGACGAGTAAAAGCCGGTGCCGCAGGCAAACTCAAGGATGCTCGCCTTGGGCTGGAGCAGTGGTTCAATGGCTAGAAGAACATTGTGGAGTTCCAATGCCTTGAATGGCAGAGCTTCCATGACATCGTAGGACGAACCGAGGGCATCGTATTGCGCCATCTTGAGAAGATGGTACGGCTGCCTCGTTTCAGGCAATGTGTTGATTCTGAGTCGCGGAGGCTTGCCTTGTGAGGGCTTACAGTGTCTTGAAGAGGTAATTCAGAAACTGCAAGGGGCCGTGACGGCGGGACCACATATATATAGGCCACGAAGCTATGTTAATGAATAGCGTTAGTCACTCTGGACAAGGTACAGACAGTCCACGCCTGAGGCATTGTTGTCTCACAAGCACTCGGGAGATTGATGCACAGTGTGGTGTATCCATTAGCCAAGCGTTGACAGCCACAATAAAAGAGTCGGTTCCTCTTGCTTTTGTACTCCGCAGTACGAAGCCAGGCTCAAGAGTGCAGAGGATCCCAAATTCTTTCCCCAGACATACAGTAGTTGCCTGGTTTTGTTCGAGCCGAGACATGGCCCTTCTTGACCGTCTATCCGTGCAACGTTAGCAGCATACGCCGCCGGGTGAAGTCCCAGCACCGCCATTCCGAGTTCCGTTCCCGCCGTTAACCGAGTGTTAGCATGGAACAAATGACCATGGAAGCACTCCGCTGAGCCGGATCTAGACCGCCTTTACCCTCTATAAATACTCCGGTCCCTACAATAATATCTGGTGCTACCCTCTCCACGCTACACCGCAGCATAGAGGAGTGTGGCCGTTATCGGGAGGGACAAGAGGGTCTCATCTTTATTTCACCAAGCCACGAATGAGGATAATGTACGACGCGAGGTTGGCTAAGCTCAAGTGAAAGGCCCGGAGTACATGTGTTACAGTCGTACAGGCCCCAGAGTCAATATTAGTTGACGCCTACAAATTATACCGCTATGGCTGAGAACGGCTTGTGAGCAAGCGGCGCCTAAAGTCCCAGCTTCTATTTGGAACTCGAACACCAGGTTGTGCAGTCTAGATCTGGCCCCAAACGCAAGATCGCGACTCAAGATGTCTCAATATGATTCCATCGGCACACAATACGACGTTATTAAAGCGACGTCGTTCAACCAACTCGAGCGGTTTAATTTCAAGCAAAGCGTCCAACCATTTCTAAAGAAACCCAACACTACGGTAATCGACTTTGCCTGCGGCACCGGCTTCTACTCTCACCTTCTCTTGTCATGGGGCGCTACGTCCTTGACCGGCGTCGACATTTCGTCGGTCATGCTTGCTGGCGCTACTGAGAGGCTGTCCTCGACGACATTTGCCTCCCGTGCTCGCTTCGTACAAGGCGACGGCTTCCAGCCTCGATCCTACGTCCCACGTGGCGCGGATGGTTTTGAAGTTGCAACCGGTGCTTGGTTTCTAAATTACGCAATGGACCTCGAGCAACTGACGGCCATGTTTCGATCCATTTCGATGAATCTCAGCTCCACTGGTGTCTTTGTCGGCATTTGTTTCTACGCCACTAACGATATTGCATCTTGGGCTACGGTATCTCGCCATCCGGTAGTGGCCAAAACCTGCGTCAAGCTTGAGTACACAGACAAGCTTGAGGATGGCGTCGGTTACCGAGTCCACGTTATTGGCAGCCCGCCGCCTGGCTCCCCCCCTTCTGTCAAGGGAGTCGACTTTTGGACATATCACCTGAAGAAAAGTATTTTTGAGGAAGCGGCACGCGCGGGAGGAATGCACGGAAAGCTGGAATGGCGACGATGCATTTTTCTCGGGGAGGAGTGGCGGAAAGACCTGGGCTTAGAGGGCGATGGCGAAGGGTGGCGCATTATAAATGAAAGCCCACAGCTCAGCATCTTGGTTCTATGGAAGGCATAACATGATACCTGAGGGAAGAGCACTTGAAATATCATGTACATATCAGGAAGACTCTTGCGCCCCCTTTGCCTGCTGCATAAGGCATCGAAAACCCTGGAAAACGACCTTCATGACAAGTGGGGCCTTGGCAAGAACAGATTCAGAAGAAAGAGAGCCTCTCGGCCTAAGAGAAATTCAGTCGGACTAGTGACTTCTGGCACGTCAGGACGTGAGATGCAATATGAATGCATAAATACACTCACGGTTAGGTGCTGAGCCAGGCGCGCGCCCAGGCGCCCATGGAATAGTCGCCACTTAATAACTCCGCCAGGTCGCTTGCTCGGTCGAACAGCAGGACGCAGAAGGGTACAAAATAGTAGGGTGTGGGTTAGAGAAGGACCCGAAGAGGTAACGGAGCGAGCAGGATAGACATGGACTCCTCGGATCCCACGGGGGTGAGGGGTCCCGGGTATTAGAACATGTCGCCATCCAAGACGTGGATAACTCCGCAAGCCCGCCTACAGCCAGTATCAGACGACCCAGGTAGACTATAGAAACTATATTATAAAACCGTATCCCCGGCATCTCGACCTAAAAAACGTAAACAAACACGTTTATAGCAAGACATTCGGAAATGGCGCCCAAGCTCTTCATGTATGCCCTATCGAATCCTGGGTATGAGAACAAGCGTCACTGGCCGATAAATAGCACTGGAACGACTGGCTATGCAGCGGTGCCGTATTTCACACCCTGGTGACCGCTCACCCGGAGTACGGCACTACGGTGCTACTCCGGAATTCACCAGCCGGTTTCTCGGAGAAATATTCAATTTCAAGTGTATTAGGGGTACCCCTAACCATTGCGACCTCCTGACGCAGGCCGCCTCCGGGGCCGATATTGTCGTTTGTACTGCTATCCCGTGGTAAACTAGTCTATTTATGAAAGAAAAATTTAACACATTAGAACAAGAACATGGAAACTCGGGCCACGTTTCCGCCGTGCAAGCACGTCGAGGATGTTTTACGCAACTCTTCCTGAAGCTTGTGGAGGCTGCGGTTGCTAGAGGGGACGGTGCTGGATGAAACCATGACGTACGTACAACTTTCATCAGCCATTTTAGCAGGCTTTGCACTTTTTGCTTTGCTCTCTTGGTAATCTAATGCCTTGATAACGATGTACTCTATAGGGCTATTACCTCGCGCCTAATGAGGAGGTTTCCCAGATTGAGATGGTTCGCGCCACGGGCAGATCCTCAAGGCTAGTGGCCTGCTTTCGACCAGTGAACCAAGGCAGATTACACCAGGTGAACTCGACAAGAAGCTCGCCGACATGCCTCTACCCGGCGATTCACGCCTAGTCTTCGCGGCCAACGCCCGACCGAAAGCAGATTGCACCCAGAAGATCCTAGGCGTTCAGGCAAAGGCGCCAGGTTTCTTGGAGAGTCTAGAGGGTGACTTACTCAGAGCCGCGGAGCTAAGTTGGTAGAGGATACGAACTTGAACGAGAATCATGTTAAGTTGTATAGGGGAATGAAATGGGGCAGTTGGACGAGGTGGTTAGGTCAACGGTGCCGCAGCTCGATTCCAAACCGAGTCGGAAACGTTTCTTCTCTTCCCGGATCTGCAAGCTAGTTCTAGCGGCCTAACCGGACCCTAAAATCCATGCAGCAAGATAGACACAGGCCTAATCAGGGACAGCTTGAAGTGGTCGAGTCGAAAGAATCGGAATTGCAAGAGCTACGTTAGTAGACCATTCAGCTATTATAAGGGCATTTAGTATGCTTAACCTTGACACTGGGGTGCAGAAGGGTTCGAGAGCAAGTTGAAGGGCCGCGCTGGGAGCGTAACGTATGCCTGGAGACTATCAGCTATGGAACGCGTGAAAACTCCCAACAGAACTTTCGCCCAGCAATTCATCTCATTAGTTGCAACTCGCGGTACGACTCCGATACTAAAGGTCAAACGACAATTTTCCAGTCGTTGGACGTTGTTCGGGGTTCGCTTGTCTAGACGCCCCCTATATCTTCAATTCGGTGGTTCTTCGCAAGATCGACGACAAGATGTTCCGGTGGCAAAGGAGATGCCATCCGCCGGCGTTCATGTCTTGATTGAGAACCCCTTCTACACTGGTATTCCGAGCGGCAAGGAGCGCCTGGAGCACCTTGGCAGGACAGGAGCCAAGGCCCTTGTGGAACACAATCGCCAGTTCAACCATTGAATGGTCACTGCCAAGGATATTATTTCGTCGGACTCGCTCGGGAGCATAATAGCCATCAACGCCCTACGGACAATTTATAAGCCGTTCGGCTACTTTGATCCTCCTGCTGAGTGGCGCAGACACGAGACGGTGTGATCCTGATCAACATGATCCATGAAGTAGAGCTGCTTCACTACCTACTCGGCCCGGTAGTTCGCGTACACGTGGAGAAGACCATCTTGCAACGGGATGTCGAGGCCGAAGAAGGCGCAGCGCCTAGGCTGCGGTTCAAGTCCGGCGTCGTAGGAAGGTTCATCGTCTCAGACAAGCTCCCCTCTCCCTACAACTTCGAGGCCGGCAGAGGAGAGAATCCTTTAATCCCAAAGGCAGGGCCAGATTTTTATCGCATATTCGGCACCAAGGCGTCACTGAGCGTACCGGACATGACGAGATGGTCGTACACTAGCACCAAGACGTGGCAGCAGGAGTTGGCCAGGGAAGAGATCTCCGTCCCCGATGGGACCCCATTTGAGCTGCAGCTGAAGCATGGTGTCAAGGTCATCCGCGGCCGGGAGTTACCAAGCTGCACGGCGCAGGGCGGGCTCGCTGCTCTTGTTGTCTGCCAGGCAATCAAAGATGCCTTGAAGGCGAATACAACAGTTGACATCGAGGCCCTCGACTTCTAGAGCTAGCCTTGGCTCGCATAAAGGGAAAGAATAGCGCCAGTTCCCTGTCCGTCTTTTTTCTTCAAAAGTGAGCAGCGGCGCCGCTTTGCCAAGTGCGCTGACGTGGCCGCCACACAGCTGACAAGCACGGCATCTTTCCCCCGGATAACACACACAGTCTTAGCGCTGAGCGCCTCAATGCTACCTCGGCATTGCGCCTCCGAGCAACTTCTTAATTTGGGCCCCCTCCGACGGGACGGTGTCCGTTCTGCTGGTTCTTTAATAGGTCAGCGCGGGACTCGGCATAAATGGTAAAGTACGCAGTGGTTGCGACTATCACGTCAAGAAAGAGCCCGGGCTTGTGTTTAGCATCTATGCCCATAAACGCGAGCACATGTGCAGCTGCAAGACCAGCGAAGTGAAAGAAGGTCCCATGCAGCGTACGCGTAGCTTGTTTCACGA
This sequence comes from Tolypocladium sp. Sup5 PDA-1, assembly GCA_000750105.3. NCBI lineage: Eukaryota > Fungi > Ascomycota > Sordariomycetes > Hypocreales > Ophiocordycipitaceae > Tolypocladium > Tolypocladium sp. Sup5 PDA-1. The sequence goes on from JPHH03000047.1 coordinate 135,463, forward strand.
AACATTCATCAAGTCATGGTGCGATTGAACATGCAGTGAAGTCTAAACCTTGGGCATGTGATAGTGAACCAAAGTCATGTCGCAATAAACCTAATATAACTTCGCAAGTCCTTTGCTGACCTGAGTGTCGCTGGAGCTCCTAGTAGATAGCAGGTGTTAAACCTGCCTCTTTCGTGTTCGGCCTTCCTGTCATATAGACTCTATTCTATTTATATTTTCGTCACGTCTTCTTTAACTTTAGAGTCGAGTAAGAGGAACCGGAAAGAACGGCAATCTTTTCAATCGAGCTTCGAACCCGATGTTACCCCCGTATCTTTCGCTGTGAAACACAACTACCGTTTTCAGAAGTATCGTTACCTTTTAGTAGCACATGCAGTTGTAACAGGTAGGACCTTCTGTTTGGGCCTCAGTGCACTGCTTAGCTATTGCTCGTATAGGAAGTTGCCAAGCTCTCGGTAAAGTATCAATAGCATTCGGGCTAACGACACAGACGAAACCGCGTGTAAAAGACGGAAGACCTCCTGTAGACTGTATTCCTACGGATATAAATATTAAAGTTCTATATCTGCCAGCCATTCCCAGCATTCAACTCACTTCAACGCAAACACTACCTTTGTGGTTCTATTCCACTCCATTACAACGATCCTTGTTCAGCATCAGACATTTTAACCGACAAGATGACCTTTGGTATATTCATTGTCTCTCTCTTCATGGGAAGCCGCCTCGTCGCGGCCTTCCCCACGACTCCGTCCGGAACGTTCTCGGTTACTGCTTCCCATAACCCTAATTTCCATCATCACGGTCCACTTGCACTAGCAAAGGCATACCAAAAGTTCAACAAACCGCTGCCTGCGGACCTTGCTGCTGCAATTCAGGGCCTCGGAAAGCGCCAGGGCACCGGCTCGGTCACAAATGTCCCTCAGCAGTACGATAGCGAATATCTGGCTGCGGTCCAAATCGGAACGCCGCCGCAGACCCTGAACCTTGATTTCGACACCGGCTCAAGCGATCTCTGGGTGTTCAGTACCGAAACCCCTGCCAACGAGGTGAACGGCCAAACGTTGTATAATCCTGGTAAGAGCAAGACGGCTCATTTACTCAACGGGGAGACCTGGAGCATCACGTACGGAGACCAGAGCAGCTCGAGCGGCAACGTTTACAGCGACGTCGTTACTATTGGAGGCTTGACTGTGAAGGGCCAGGCTGTTGAGGCTGCCCAGCAAGTTTCTGCCGAGTTCACCAGCGGTCCATCTTCCGGTCTCCTCGGTCTCGCGTTCAGTTCAATCAACACTGTTCAACCCGACCAGCAGCAGACATTCTTCGACAAGGCTCAGTCGAGTCTCAAAAAGCCTTTGTTCACAGCCAATTTAAATCACCAAGCCGGTACGTTTGACTTCATTACTCCTCCGGCAAGACTTTGCCATTAGCTTAGACGTCGACTAACGAACGAACCATTCAAGATGGCAAATACAACTTTGGCTACGTTGATACGTCAGAGTACAAAGGCTCGATTACATACACTCCTGTCGATAACAGTCAAGGCTTTTGGAGCTGGACTTCGACAGGTTACTCCGTCGGCCAAGGTGCATTGAATGGGCAGTCCATTACCGGCATTGCTGACACCGGCACCACCCTACTTCTGTTGCCGGATGCGGTTGTCAGCGACTACTATGCTCAGGTGGACGGGGCAAGCTATGACAACTCTCAAGGCGGGTACACTTTCAGCTGCGGCACGACTCTTCCCGACTTCATATTTGGCGTGGAAAGTTCGACTATCACCGTGCCCGGAGAGTACATCAACTATGCCCCAACTGACAATTCAGGAGTCACTTGTTTCGGTGGAATCCAGAGCAGTGATGGTATTGGGCTTTCCATCTTCGGGGATGTGGCATTGAAGTCTGCTTTTGTCGTCTTTGATGGTGGCAACACGCAGCTGGGCTGGGCTTCCAAGTGATCGGGGGGTACTTACTTTGGACGCCACGTTTTTGGCGAGTTTGCAATTGGACTTACAGAAACAATACTTCCAATGCCAGCACTTCTAACAGTGCGATACTTTTGATGACCCAGGCATAGTGAGTGTCGTACAAGGCTTCGACTCCAAAACCCGCCCTGCTCTCCGCTCTCGCCGGAAACGTGTTGCACCACGCCACCGGACACGGCGATGTTAACGAACCCCCCGAATGTCTCGGAGAAGCGGGGGTGGAGTAAACGATGAAGCAGCAGCCAAGGTGTTATTGAGAATACCCGTCGGGATTCTGAGGCTCCACGGGACGGACAGCTGGATAAATGCCAAACCAGCTGCGTTTAGGCACACCACCCCGATTTCTCGTGGTAGTCCGCAAAGTAGCCGGCGGAACTTGGACGTGGCCAAGGGGTAAGGTATTTGAGTTAACCAACGACCCGAGAAGTGATTAAGCATGACTGAGATCAGACGAGGACCATAGATACAAGAACCGATAGATGAGTGCAAGGCCCCTGTTCTCAAAAAGTCACTGTTCCGAGACGCGGCAGACGAGCGGGTGCCCACAAATGACCCGTCTTTGGGGCTAAATCTGTCATCGGGGGCGGCACGTTGTTAGCTTGCCGATGCCAGCTCGGTCGCACAGCCCGTACGTACTTCGTAGATTAATTTCGAGCCTGAAGATCCCTGCACGCAAGGTACATTCTTGGCACGGGGTTCTCCGCGCGAGCAGCCGTCACAGCGTGAACACGGATGGCAGGGCAATCGACGAGAGGCTGAGCTGAGGCAGGGCACAGGGGAATAATGCAACGAGAGCGGCTTCCACACATTTGGAGCTGGTTGAACTGTAAATTACGTGTGCGTGGAAGCACGATGTGGCACTAGATCGACACAAGGTTATCGTCGACGGCGTATTACCCTGCATCTCGTTGTTCAAGGGCCGAGCGTCGGTCCGGAGAGGCACCCGATTCACGTGGAAATCAACCAGTCTGTGAGCGGGTGACCCATTCGGTGCATGGCGAATTTCCCGAGCCACATTTGGTTTGCCAACAATGTCTTTGTAACCATGGTACCTACGGACTACTCCATGCCAACCAACCAACCGAAGGGTGTTCAGCTGCACAGCCAACGAGGCCCTGCGACATTTTTTTGACACGAATTGGCACTGTTTTATTCGCAAGTCGGCCGGGCCGCAGAAGAATTCGCTCCGCCATCTCCAGCATGAGTTAAAACGGTCTGGGGTGCGCATCAAGGGTGCTTCCCAAAAAGGGCAATCATTCAAGGTAGAAGGAACCAAGGGAACATCGCTTCCTCTGCGTGCAATCATGATCGGCTTGCCCGTATGCTCCTTATAAAGCTGCTGCCGTTTCGCATCTGGATGACCAGATAAGGTGCCAAAATGCCAACCAAAGGAGGACGTTGCGGTCCGACAACCAACCTCTCAGGCTTTAGCGGACCCGCCTCGCCTGCACGACAATGCCCCAAAACCCGACGGCACCTCAAGGGGAAGCCCCCAAGCGCAAACGTATGGAAGCACCCGCACAGCTGAGCTGCCCCAGATGTCTGGCATGGCTCCAAGTTCAGCCCTCTAACAGTCCCCTAGGAATCCGGGGTGTGTCCACCATGACCCCCGCGCAGCTCGCCCGAAAACGGGCCAACGACCGCGAGTCCCAGAGAGCGATCCGGGCCAGAACGAGGGCCCACATTCTGCACCTTGAGCAAGAACTCCAAGAGCTTAAGAAAAGCCGAGAGAACAATGATCAAGGAGATGAGATTGTTATTCAAGATCTTGTATGGCGAAACAGCGCTCTGGAGAATGAGCTGGAGCGCCTCCGAGAGAAGGCTTCGGCAACCTTCGCCCATACTCTCCCGACTGTGAGGAGTTGCCCCGAAGAGGGCGTCGCTCGGCACATGAGTGGCATACCATCGACCGACTTCTCCGCCTGCGAGGACACGTGGAGCATCGGGAGCGGAACCTTGTCTAATACGAGGATATCGCCTTTGTCTGGTCACTACAGCGCTCTCTCGGACTTTGGATATGACTACGATCGCCTGCCGAGCGACTGCGAGAAACGGGCTTTGACTCTTCCGGAACCCTCGATCCCTGTCCTCACAGGCGCATTTTCCTCTCCCGAAAACAGACGATGCGACTCTATTTATTACTCAAACAGTGCCCCAAGTTCGATGCTCCTGCCCAGCCAGGGCCTGGAAGGAATCGCGGATGCCGACGGTGCCAAGTCGTATTACCCTCACACAGACGCCGACGCCGACACCATGCACTCTCGAGCACTCGCAAGCGACACGGGCTGGACATCTACACACCATTATGGCTACTCTGATGAGCCTACGCATTCATTCAATGCTCCATCCATGGAGCAGTTCTATTCTCAGAATTCGACTTCACTTACATGAGAGCACGGAAGAGTTATTGCGTTCCAAGGTTCACACAAACAGATGACCCTACTAACTTTAGCGCTCTTTAGACAAGTCTCAATGGAAGCGATATAACAAGCGCTGACATGGTTTTGATATTTCCATTTGCTTTCAAGTGCAATTCATTGGACAAGTAGTTCATGCGCAGTTCTTGGGCCGGCGGTTGAGATGACGGAGCGAGCAGCCTGTCGAGGAATCGAGAGAAGCATCACCATGACCCACACCGCAATAACGACACAACACAAAAGGGGCCTGGAGTGGACGTGTACGGTAGTGTTGGATGCTCATGGCCTCGCCGCCTGTCATCTGGGGTTCGAAGTGCAACACCATATATACCCATTGGCAGCTCACCAGAGACTGTTGAACGTGCACCCGGTCCAGTGACTAACACCTGCGCTAACAAATGAGAAGAGTTTCAAGTCGCCGCTGAAGTCATCTTAGTAGATCATATGTTTCCTGGCAGATATGTTTGTGGCGAGTGCAAATAGTTGACTGTTTAATTGGGGCATGCAGCGTGGAGCAGACCAGATGGATGGACAGTCCGGAGTGCGGTCTCGGGCTTGGCGGCCGGCGCGTGTGGGCCGCGATCCCGGGCAGCCCACAAGCACACCTCTGTCTTGTTCGCTTTCTCGCCCCCTCCCCCATTTACTGTAATGATGCTCATGGTGTACTGAGATTTCAGCCAATAGAAGGGTCTGGAGAGTTTCAATTAAAACTGGAGGTCGTGGTATCAGGGCATTCTTAACCAGGCTGATGTATTCGCAACAACGGGTGATTTGATGGCACACACGTTTTCCTCCACTCTTTTGCTATTAGCGACGTAAATCCGCTTCCTAGTCACAGGTCTTTGGCATGTTTTACATGAGACCAGTGCCTGGTCTCTTGAAGGGTACCAAGTACCCCTTTGACTGCTGGCCAGAGCCGGTATGAAAGCGCTCCATGCCCGGTTGCGGGACTCCGTCGAGATCTTCGTCAGTGAGCCAAATTCCTCCATCTTCTTCCATAAGATTCCGACTGAAGCGGCGTCTTTGGCTGTCAATAGAGTTCCTAGAGTCTAGATGGCGGGAAATGTCACCGCCTTCGAGTGTTCCGTGTCACCTGCCTTTCGTGGTGTCAAAGCTCGGGTGCGATGCAGGTATTGTAAGGGGTGGACCTGCTAATGGAACTGTAATAAACGATAAGACGTAGTGTCAACCCGATTATATCTATAGGTGGTCTAAGGTAATGTATTAATTGATCTTGGGCGTACCAACGTACTCAGACTCGCGCGGCGACTAAGCTCATGTAAATGCCCCAGAGAAGTCCAACAAAGCTGAGAAAAGCAATACGATGGTTGACAGGAATGAAACTAAAGCTGATGATGGACGCAATTGGCCAGATCTTATAACCGGCAAGTATAATAGGAAGTGTTTCCTACAGGAGCAGACCTGTTAGGAAACTCCGTAGCCGGCGTTGTTCTGACGCAGATGTAAAACGTACCGTATTAATATTGTGCCACATTTGTGAGCCAGATTGGCCCTTCAATATGCCCATGATGACGAGAAAGGCAACCGTGTTCATAATTGCGCCAACGGTGATGCAGTCGACGAACCATTTCGTCAACGTATTTCGGACGCTGAACTTGGGCTGCATGGTAGACTGCGACCGGCTCGTACTACCTCCTAGCTGTGCTGCCTCCTCCATTGCCTTTAGCTCAGACTGTGTGCATTTCTCATTCTGCGCTGGACTTTTAGGGCAAGCTGGGAATGTTCTCTCAAGAAACTGCTGCCAGACGTAGTTCGGCGGGGCCGTGATGAGCGTGACGCCCAGGAAACGGAAGAGCTGGGGTAGATCTAGGCTGAATGCACGCTGCGCACACAGAGGGCACAGAGTCAGTGACACATGTACTGTATACATATGGATGGGCGAGGACGGTGAGCATGAACCTCACATGAGAGGAGTGTCGTCGAGTGTTTTAGTAGCCTAATCGAACGTACGAACCTGGCTCTGGTAAGCCCCAAGAAATTGGGCGCATACGTTGGAGGCTGCGGACAACCCAGATGCTTGTAGTGTCGCCAGCAAAGTTGGAGACAGCATGTTGCAAGCCTGCTGGAGATTTGATCTTGAAATGTGCGAGTTTCAGATCCAACGTCGATTGTCAGGAGTGAGCATTGCGTGCTTTGTAGTGGTGGATTTAATGACGATCAGCACATTCAACGGGGAAGCATGTCTTGGTTATAAAACTCACAAAGGGGGAGGGAAGAGGTGGTTCTGACGTATTCACGACATTCGCCGTACCCACAGTGGCCAATTGGAGCGCTATATCGAACATATTTGGAGCCGTTTCCGGAGTCGTTTCTGCAGTTGGTTGGCCATGTAAGTGTGGGTCAGGCTAGGGTGTGAAGGTCTCTGCCTTTTCTCAGGCATCGGAGCATAAGACTCCCTGCTTTGCTGCTTTGTTGCTTCGCCTTGCCACCTGACTTCCCCACATGGCGATGCGACGACATGCCAAAGCATCTTGGGGGCGATCGTATCCGCGCAAAAGATGGCTATTTAACGGCTTCTAACCAAATAGTAAGCCAACATGAGCCGGTGCGGTTCTACAAGTCACTGCGACAGTTCCCAGCAGCGAACGGGTTGGCACTGTCTTGGCGCAGGCGTACCCGAACATCGCAGGATGGAGTTTCCTGCTATTCATTGCTAATCTTCACGGATCGGCTCGTGACCCCTTTCGGCGGCATTGCCGGTGACGTCAAACGGTTCGAGTACATGATAGGGAGGGCCATACGTTTTTGGGCGCTGGGGGTAAGCATCCATTCAGTAATCCCATCTTATCGTAGTAAATTTACCTCACTCTCATAAAGGCTCAGCTCTAAGCCATATCTGTCAGAATGACAAGGACGGCGGCTGGGGTATGGCATGAAGAAACTCTGCACTTGCAGTCATCCAGACAACGTTCAGTGGCTTCATTGCCCTCACGCAATCTCTTCGGATAGCGCAGCCGGAATCATTGAGTGCAAGTTCTTATCGCGTGAATGTCTGTTCACGCAGCTTCCGCGTTGGCTCCTCGGCTTAAAAAGTAGATACAAAGAGAAACGGTTTAACCTAAGCTAGAAATGAAGCCTTCAACAACCCCTACAGCTCTTTCCGGGGCTTCCAATGGTAGTAAGTGACCTACAGCCGGGATAACGACCAGGGTAGAGTGTCGAAAGCTGGAACAGACCTCAGCTTCAACTCTGGACACTGGTTCAACTGCATCTTTTTCCGCAGCAATAACCATCACAGGTACTTTGATGTTTCTTGTCAATGCTGAAATGTCGTCACCCATGGCATACGCTGGCCATGCAGACTTGGCCCAACCGGTGCCTCGCAGCATGTCCACCACGACAGACTCCACGACCTCGATTGGCAGAGGATTGGCTGTGAGCACGTTGCGCGTCACAGACTCTGCGCTTTGAGCGTCATCGTAGGCGTGAATTTGCTGGTCGCGCATCTCCAATGGCAGTATCAGTGGCGTCGGAGGCGCAGGGCAAAGCAGAACCAGGCCTCGGAGGCCATCGATCTTCCCTCGCCCAGCCACGGCCTGGGCAACTTTCGCACCCATAGAGTGACCGACGATGATGAACCGGGTCAAATCTAGACGGCATATGACTTGTTCAACATCCTCTGCAAGGTGAATGATGGAGTACCCCGCCTCGTCATCCGGTCCGGTAGACCTGCCCCAGCCCCGGAAGTCTATGGCGACCGTGGGTTGCTTCATCGCGACCAGGGCGTTGAACTGCGACCAGGTTGATGACGATCCGCCACAAAAATGGAGGAAGACGATTGCCACATTTGGGGGGCTGGTTGCCAAGGCCGGGTTGGCGGGTGTGGAGAGCTTGACGTTCAGTTTCACGTCTGGTTGAAGCTCGAAGAGCTCGGTCGTAGTGGTGTATGCCATTGAATGCGGTAACTGGAACGAGGTACAAAGTGCAGCGAACAGACGATGTTCACATGGAAAATTATTGTGCATGAGCTTCTGTGGGCTCGGCCTCTGTGTCGTTGCTGTGCCTTATATAATAAAGGGCATCACCGAGTCGTGCACGTTGATCGGCAGGCCTTGCATGTCGCAGCGTCCCTCCGATGGCCGGCTTTCTCATACGCCTAGTTAGGCACTCGGATCTCAAGACACAGGCATTTTAATCTTCCAACATAGCGAGTCAACGTCCGAGAAGGTAGTCAGCTGTGTCGCCACTGCGAGCTGGCCTTGGGTTCCGAACCCGATCGGAAAACGAGTGCTAGCGGTCGGCGGCATCGGGTTATGAGTGCTCCGCAAACAGGCGTTGCCGATCAACAATATCCGTTCAGTCTCGGCTATAGGGGTATTATATGATGGGTTGTACATAACAGTTGACTGAATCTTACAAATTTGCCACAGCCGCCTTGTGAGGGATCCAGTAATACGAAAAGCTACCAGAGCGCCTCGGTCAGCAGACCAGACACCAACACCGAAACACCCCGAAGCAGGGCCGTGCAAATAATCGAGCCCCGAAGCCATAACATAACACCACCTCAAGAGACAACTTGAAGCCTAATCACCTGATTCCCGCACATTGTACATGCACATGCGCCCGCTTTTCTCGCCGACGATCAGAGATCTCCCATCGGCCGAGAATGACAGCTCCGTGACCTGGGCCAGATCGTTAAACTGCTCGAAGCCGAACCTAGGCCCACTGTCTATGGCAAGCGCATCTTTGTCCGGCCAGCACCAGACTTCTTTCCCATCAACGACGTCGACGATGCACAGACAGCCCCGGGCGCCGATTCCCGCGCCACTCGCGTGGCAGTACGCAACGTAGCGGCAGTCCGGGGATATGCACGAAGTGCAGTTCGGGATTGCAAATGTCCGCGTTGAATTGGCCGAAAGGTCCCAGACGAGCACATATCGGGATGGTACTACCACGGGGACAAGGTTGTATCCCACGCCGCCACGCGATGGAGGGACTGCCACTGCCTGAAAGGTGGCCGGGATCCATATCGACACGACAACGCTGCCGTATGTGGTGAGCTCGCATGGTATCGCCGTCTTTATCTCTTCGTGTTGCCAGGGCCTGGCTACCCTGAAAGGCTTATTCGGGACGAGGCCGTCATCGTTGGTGTCCCATGCAACGAGCAACGTCTCCTTCTCTGGGGGCGGGTGTCCTGGCCGTGGCGGACGGGGCCCGGCTGCGATGACGAGCAGGGGACTGGTACCGGACAACGCGAGCTCAGGGTATTGGGGCACAAAGGGTAGATTTGCTTGAGTGAGGTCAATCGACCGCGTCTGCGTGAATGGTTTCTTTCCCGGGGTCGCCGTATAGAGGTCTATTGAGCTGGCGTCGGCTCGGTACACGGCCAAGGGACTGCAGCCCTCGCCGTATACCTCGTTTCGTCCAGCGGCCCAGCGATCGGCATCGTTAATGGTCTGAAGGCATTTCTTCTTTACCCAGTTCCAGACTTCGATCCCCCTGCCAAACTTGGTTGCAATAGCGATTAGGCCGGATGCTTCGGAGAGGATGGAGTGGCTCCGGATCAAGTAGTCCCGGGATCGGGACTGGGCTTGCGTGTAGGAGGAGAATTTAATGACGGCTTGAACTGCACCATCGCCGATTGTCCAAACTTTTATGATGTTGTTGCCATGCTTGCTGGCCAGAATGGCAGACGTAGGCGAGGTGTGCAAATAGTACACGCCGTTGTCATTGCGCTTGTCGTCGGATACAAGAGACATTCCACGGCTCAGTTGCAACATCGAAGGGGTTTTCATGGACGACCTCGAAACATGCGCTTTGGTGTTTGGGCGTTGCCGAGCCGCATCTGGGCTTTCGAGAGTAAAGGAGTGAGACGGCGCAGTGTCGAGGTTCGAGGTTGCTGCTGAGGACTGCGAGTAGCGGTCGACGCTGACTGACGACTTGCCGAACGAGTCTTGCGACTGCGGTGAGATTCCACCGGAGCGCTTTGCTTTCTGCGGCAGTGGCGGGAGTGGTTTATAAGGTGGAGGATAGAGGCTGTAACTTGACATGGAGCCAGACGATAGTGACCCCCGGGGAGGCGTCTGCCTCAGGGCAGTTCCTCTTGACGATGGTCGCCTCGCTTGTGTGTTTTCATTGTCTGCCGTGTCAGAAGTTGCTGCAAAGACTTGGGAAACCGAGTGAGGCTCCAAGCCACGATATGACGGGGGTTCCCTCATGAGCGTCGAACTTTGCTGCGTCATCATGCTGGACGGAGTTGAAGGAGCCGCAGCGCCTTGTGCTACGGTGCTCCTTGGATTCAATCGGCGCAACGTATTCCTGCAGTGTTGTTTAGCAGCCAACTCGCGATGAACATGGCAGCACTGACTGTTCCTGGAGGTCGATCCACGAAACCTGTCGAGTAGCCGGCACGCGGGGAAGGGGATCACTCACGCTATTTGATCTAAATCGTCCGATGCTGGGGGAGGGGGCTCCATGCCGGGGTTTGGTCTGGCGGGACTAGCCTGCCTGCTCGACGGCTGTCGCGTCCACGCCCTTGGATCGCGGACGTCTGACTGCTCGTGCTTCCCCGCGGATGACAGCCCGCTTCCGCAGGCAAGATAACGTAGCTTGGTAGCCTTGCGTGATGTGGAAGCGTCGCAGATTTGAGTGTAACGGTTCAGGTTTGCCATGCTGATTTGACCCAGCCGCTGTCTGGGGAAGCGAAGCCGCTCCTCAGCACTGGCCAATGCCAATCCCCCATGGACCGTGGCGTCGCCTGCATGTGGTCTAGGCCGAAAAGGCCCGAAGGCCACATGGAACTAGAGACGGGATGAAACCGTGATAGGCTTGCCCGTACGCCACCCCGCCACAGCGCCCAAACGACCCCGGGAGGTTTAGCCGCAAAAACTCTTCGTCCGTCTGATCGTCGATGGCTTCCGTCACTTCTTGTTCAGGATTACTCCGTAGAACTTGGCGCTATCGATCTCGGGGCTTATTATGGTCTCATTTGCGCCTGGCCGACCTCAGTCCAGCCGTCTGGTGCCGCGTCTCAACACTGGGTAGCACATCATCATCATGGCCCATGTTGATGCCAACCCCGCAATATGTATCCCGCCTCCCAGCGAACTGGGCGGAGTTCATCTTAATTCTTCCCCCTCTGTCCCGAGTCATGTCTATTCAGCCCCACAAATACGTTAGCAAGCAAATTGTAGGCTCAGCCGGCCGGAGCCGTACGTTTCCGCCTTTGGAGAGTCAAGAGACTGGGCCTTAAAAGACTCATAAGCTGGTCTATTGGCTATGACACGGCAGGATGGCTAGTTCTCCACGGGCGAGTGCGTTAACAAGGGCATGGTTCGTGATAGTATACATAGTCGAGCAGCATGTGCCTGCGTGTAATCTTTATAATAAACGTCTGGTACTTCATGCCAATGCACCGAAAAGGAATAAGGACTTGATCATGCCAAGGTGGACAGCGTTCCCGGTTCCCACCCATCTGGCCAACGAGCCTTGTTCAGCTCGCTGCGCTGCCATGCCTCCGCGTCATGCATTTAGCAAACAATTGTCCACTCTTTGAAGGTGGGCGCTTATCTCGTCTTCCACCATTCCACATTCGTCTCTCTCAAAGTATTTGTACCGCAGTGGACCTCGCCGCCCCTAACGTGATGCGACATGTAGTCGTCGATGAACCAGACAGTCATGTTGGCCTTGGCATAAATATCAACGATGGCCGCCTCCAGGATATCCTTTCCGTTGACTCGAGGGCCCCAGGGCTTCGGGGCAATGTAATCATGCCCAAAAACAACACCATTGACGGTGTGCGGAAAGAAGGACTGGAGCTGTCTCTCGCCGGGCACCGTGCGATGCAGCCGAGTCGGGACGCCGTCGGGACTCCTTGGCCAGGCATATGTCACGTCTTTCCAGAGGGCGGGGACGCGCAAGACATCTTTTGGGGAAATTGGAATTTCGTGGAGGAGCAGGGCCAGGTTCCTGTCCACGAACTGTTGAGCATATTCGTTGGCCTCGATGAACGGCTCATCGGACAGCAGGCTGCCAATAGTCCTATTGTGGACGGTCGGATCGAGAAACACAGTGTCTTTATCGGGAGCTATGCTGCCGTCGTAGCTGATGATGGCCGTAGATCCGTAGCCACCCTGTTCTGCCGTCTTCAGAATGTCCAAAGCCGCCCTTGTATCTGGAACCGCCACGGTGAACCCCAGGTCATTGCTGTAGGGAAGGAACTGGACCATTTCATCAATGTGTCCGACCACCAGCCAGCCCGCTTCGAGGAATAGCGGCGTTTGCGCACCCTGGGACTCGAGAAACGTGATCATGGACTGCGCCGGGTACTTGTCAAAGTGTTTACCCAGAAGAACCCGCCCGTTCAAATACTGAACACCAGACCAGGAGATATAAGGCGGAACCGTCTCGACGTTTCCGCCAGAATTGATCTCCTCCCATCCGAACCCGGACCCTGATCCGGGCTGCCATCCGCCGACGACGGCTCCCCGAAACTCCTCAAAAACCCGACGCCCATTGATCCGGGTAGACTGTGCTGAGCGAATAAGCACCCGAAGCGATATCGTCCCGTTTGGACCTGGCATACTGGCATAGGCGGGCTCCATGAAGTCTTGGGCCCAGACTTCGTTGCTCTGGTTCAGGAGCCGGAGCGGCAAGGGGCTAGAGATGCTGCTCGCAATTTCCTTCAACGATTGGATGAATCGCGGCTGCCAAGCCGATACCGTGTCGTTCGTCTCGGCTGTCAAGAGGACTTCCGGGCGTTGCAAGTGATGATGAACGAGAACAGGAGCCTGTTTCATGGCGATGAAGTCGACTGCTCTCTTCTGCCCGTCGGCGACTTCGAGCACGATGTTCACGGGCCCGTCCCAGACTGAAGAGTCGGTTACCAGCTCCCGAGCATCGATTGCCAGCGATAGACCCTCGCTGAGGCTTTTCGCGTTAAAGATAAACCCTCGGTTCACCGAGGTCTAATCGGATGCGCTGTTTCCGTTTCCGCCATGCTTCCAGAACAGCCGTACGCGATCAAAGGCAGAACCCGGTTCCGCGTATACCCTTCCCGTCGCATTCTCGGACAGTCCTTCCCGTCGCATTCTCGGACAGTCCTTCTACCGGATACGCTTGGAGAGGTGCTGCTAGCTCTGGGGTGAGCAGCGAGTCGCCGGAGGCATCGGTGCAGACGGCCAACTCCTCATTGTTCAACGGCGCGCCGGTGAGGTCAGCGATGGCACAACGATGGAAGCGATCGCCAATGTTAGGGAGCAATATGGCGCCATGCTGGGGGGTCCATTGGTATTTATGGTCCAAGTCCGACTCATCGACCCGGCCGTCGCGGTTTGTGTCAGCCACAATCACCGCGTTGAGGCTCGAGCTGTTGGTTGCCGCCAGAGCAATCTGACGATTGGCCAAGACGCTAGAAGCGTTCAGCAGCAGGCAAAGTGTGGTGAGTGAAGGCATTCGCGAAACGTCTCTCATGAGAGGATAGATTTGGCTGCTGGGAGGGTGGTCTGTGATGTCGGCCTGGCTTGGCTCTCCATGTCTCGCCCTCGGGAAGATCGGGTGTCTTCTTATACTTGGTGAACGGACGTCGACATCTACTCTGGGCATTCACTGCCCCGAGACAACCTGCTTCGCAATGAGACTTCTTTTCCGCATCAAGAAAATACTTTGTAGAAACCCAGTCCCGTGATTGCAAGTTAGGGCAACAGGGCGCAGTCGTCGAATGCGAGAGGTACGACGAATCCATTGCCCAAAAAGGCAAAATGTTTGGCCAAGACTGGGCAGTTGATGTAAGTGCCGACGGCAGCGCCTCTAGTCACTTGTCCGATGGCTACAACTAATCTCGTACTACTTCGTACCAGACCGTTGTGCGATTGCGGCGATGGGTGTATCCAGTTCATCCTCAACCAGCCTCTTGGGTCCGTGGCGGTGCCCAGCCAAATTCACCATGTGGCCATCATTTTCCTATTACACGGCAAATACGTATGGTCTATCGAACAGGCCCCCCCATGTTTGACTCTTTTCGTCGTGCCAGTGCGCCGGCCGTTGCCAGAGTCCTTGCAAGAAAAGCCTCCCGACCAGGGGCGAGGCAATGCCCAGCGTGCTACTGATCCAAGCCAATTCGCCTTCAATGAAGCGCCTAGAGGCCTCGTCGGCCGGGTCAACTTCGATTCCCGCGATTATCAGCGGCCAGATGACCAGCTTTCGCAGCTGAGCGTTTGGGTCCGCGGCAAGCACTCGCAGGTGGCAGAGCAGAGAGCTGCAATACGCGTCTCTCATCCGGCTTACACCGATGCAAGCCTCCTTGTGGCTCGTGCATGACTGCATTTCCGAACTCCCGGCCATGTCGTAGCAAAGGAGCGACGAGATGCAATACAGGGCAACGGCGGCTTGGTAAATTGACGCAAGGCGCTGCCAGTCCCAGGAGCTGACCCGACTCTGAAGCGGGCCGCTTGAGCCCCTTGCTGTTCGTTCCGGGCCTGCGTCGCCGGCTCCATCGTGCTGAGTGGCCATCTTGATCTCGGCCGCCCAATTCTGCGACGAAAACTGCCTGATGCGCTGCAGCAGCTCCAGCGCGGCTGGCAGCCTATTGGTGCCGTGCTGTGCCGTTGGTCCATCCAGCCTCGACCGCAGGTGGTTGACCAGAATGACGTCTCGAAGCAGGTCTGGAGGACACGGGAAACAGGTGTCAAGTCCATTTCCATACAACGTCGGCAGCAGAGGTATCAGCTCTAGTTGGCGACGGGCCCGATCTGCTTCTACCCATGGCGCTGTCGTGGTGCCCACAATGCCGATGCTAGATGCGCAGAAGGCACGGGTCAGCGCTCGTGCGTCTTTCCGATGGGCAGAGAGACGCTTACAGGGCAAAGTATCGGAGCAGATGATGGAACATTGGGCGGGACATTATGAGGCTGGGCAGTCCTCCTCGCGCATGGATAATGGCGGCGGCTCCGTCGAGGTGCTGCCGCCAATTGGACGAGATGGACTGTTGAATCTGGGCATCATCAGCGGCTGCACAAAGGTTGCCGTTTGCGTGTAAGGTAAACAGACCTCTGCGAGAAGAAACACGAATATGGAGACGAGAGTCACGTCACCCGTCTGCGACGCTGGCTTCGCAAGGGTCTCGGCAAGCAGCCGAATGGCCGCGCCCCGGTGATTTTGCAGCCGAGTGGCGAGGGCGACCGAGTCTGACCTGGGCCGGTCGCGGTTTTGTAGGATCCGATGGCCGAGGGCAGTAGACGTGAGCATTTTCACGATCGTGAGAGGCATCTCATGCACACGTGACGCAGGCGTGAAGAACGGGTTCCGGGAGCCGCCCGCCCCCGTTGCCAGCAAGTCTGGGCAAATAAGGGCATTGTCTACCAGCGATGGCGTGTCAGTAACTGATCGGGAGCGGGTAAAGACACCGTCGAGATGGGCAGAGCAGGCCAGTAGGGGAAGGGGGGTAGGTCTACTTGCAGTACTCTATCGCCTCAAACACCTCCGTCACCTCACTGCATACGTCGATGGAGGGCGCAACGGCCGTCGGCTTGCAGGATGCAGCCCGAGTGTCGGTCTGGGAGTTTCGGACGCCGCGCTGTTTGGACCTCGTCTGGCCAGGCGCCATCCATTTCAACGGCTTGTGGTCATATCCAGGACAGCCGACGCCCCTGGCGCAGCATTTCTTGCACAGCGGTCGCGAGAGGTCGCAGACAAGCCGTCTCTTGAGGCACTCCCAGCACTGCTTCTTGTCTGCCATGCTCCGAGCTCGGCCGTAGTTTAGGTGCGTGCGTGTCAGCTCAGCAGACTCGAGCCTGTTGTTACGAACGGGCCACGGGTTGGGCCGGCTGTGCCCGGCGCTAATGCAGGCTACACGGAATAATGGTCGGAACGACAGGCTAATGAACAGTAGATCGGACCGATCTACGGGTTAGATCGTAATAATCTGTAAGATAGATTGGTATAACCTATAGATCGTGGTAATCTAAAGGATCGTGATAATCCCAAGGAATACTAGCGATCTAGTAATAGTATATAAGACCCCGTAATTTCAACTGTTATAGCCTAGATACCTAGTTAGCTATTAACTATAATTGTTTACTTGATACCTAGTTACGATCTCTAATCTATTCCCTACGTAATAGAACGCCCTAACCTTTCTACTAATATAAGCTTCTAGTTTATCCCTTAGGAACCAAACCGTTATAGGATACTTGTTGAGGTCCCGAAATTCTGCACACTTTGCGATAGAATTCCATACTCTTCTATAAGAAGTCTAGAGACGAATTAGCAGGATCGTTTGGAAATTATTTGGCCGTCTCCCTGGCGTAAGAGCATATACGCCAGGCGCTCTGTAGGTGCGCGAGTCCTTTCCTTCGCCGCCGCTAACTAGATACCGCTGAGCTGCGGCTCTGGACCTGTTTGACACAGAGAGTCCCCACACGAAACGACCCTAGGGGATATATCGAAGAAGGGGGGGACCTATCCGCAGCTGGTAGAGGGGAAGCTGTATCTGAGATAGCATTCCCCGATACTGATGCAGATGAACGATTTGAGAGCATGTATTGCATAGCCGAGATCGGCAGCGTCTTATTTTGAATAACTCTTTCTGCTGTGACAATAGTGCAGTTTGGAGGTGATGCACACCCATATTCCCGGTCGCTTCGTGGACGTTTCGTTGGCCGGCATCCGTTAGATGATGTCTTGTCTTCGGAGTCAAGCTATGCGAGTGATGAGCAGAGACTGTTGTCGTCTAGACACTAGCAGTCGTCCTCCACAGCATTTGTTCTCCCGTTGGTTTCAAGAGAGGCGACTGCAGGGTGGCAGTGGCATTTGTGACAGATTGTTCTGAGGTCGCAACGCCAAAAAGGGCTCCACAGAGCAGTGTGCGTATCATTAGTACGGTAGCTGATCCCATGACATCCACGTCGTCTTGAATATGCACGCGGGCCACGGTCTCACTGTCCATCAACCATGCTATTCACATTTGCGGCTGGCACACATCTTGGCTAATAGGCCGCAAAGGTGCAGCAGGTACAAGGTCCGTGCCCGCAAATTAAACAGAAAGGCGTTGTAGACATCAAGTAATAGCCACCACCGCACATGTGCTAGGTCGGGTTAATATCTGATGTTCCAGGACATTTCTCGGCACACATCAAATCGAAGACTCACACATGCCCAGAAATATGTCGCCGACTTCCCAATTGTGCTCTCTGCAAGCGGCCGGCCGAATGACATCGGCTCTGAAGGTTTGGAAGGCGGTTGCGCGCCAAAGCCACCTGTCGACTCGGAGCGTATGTTCTTGACGGTACTAATCGCTGCCTCGGCAACCGTGAGACAGTCTTCTTCGGATAGTCCGCAAGATCTCGCAATCAGTAGCGCAATGAGTTCCTGGTCAAAAGAGCCACCTATATTTAGAAAGATTCTTCGCCTGGTGCCCGTGTCGTCACTTGCGGCTCGCACGACGATGTGGACGTCTACAATCTCAACGTTCTTGTATCGGCCAATATCCTCGTCGGGGCTGCGAATTCTTAGTGGCCTCGGACGCGGCACCTCCAGCGTTCCGTGTGCGTCAGAAGGGCCGCTCGAAGATGAAGGGTTTCTGTGTACATGCACCTCTTCAATCACTTCTATGCGTCTAGAAGAGATGCCGCAAATTGGACTGCATGCTGAACTAAGCTTGTAATGTCAAGAAAGAACAGAGGTTGTACTGCGTACCACTGTATCCGCTCGTCTGGGAACCCTAGGCTCACGAAGCCGCATGATGGGCATTGTGCCGTTGCCACATTTCGTTTTCGAAATACCATGCTCATCTTGAGAGTCTGCTTAGGCTGGAGACACGTTAGCGCTCTCCAATATGTTTCAGGAGCTTATGAGAACAGACTCGAATGAGTAGTTGCCAAGGCTTGGACAGATCAAGTTTGTGACCTGTGTCTTTATCCTCCAGGAACCATTCGCCCCGTTCAATCTTTCTTGTTCCCAGATCTCTGAATCGCGACTTTAACACCTCGACGAAAAGCTAATGGAGATTGAGTTTTGAGCCTGGTTGGAAGGGCGTAAATTCACACCTCTTTTGAGTTGATGGTCTCCAGATGGAAGGGCAAGTAGCAGCCCCGAGCATCGATGACCATGACCGGCTGTAGTGGTACCTGTGGTGGGATTTGTCCTTGAAGTATAAGATGCATGAGAGCTCCCCTCTGCTCTAACGTGAGTGATAATGTGCCTTGACGGCCCTGGGAACTCAATACTTGAATCGCAGCAGCCACTTCTTCCCCTACGATCCAAGGTTTAGCCTACTTGTACCAGATGTCTAGGAGAGAACGATATTAGCGTAATCGTACCTGCTTGTTGTCGTTTGCTGCAAGGCAGAACCTCTAATAGCGCCCTGCTTGCTGCTGCGGCTGCTGCAGCGGCAAAGTCTTGCCACTCCTTTCGCTTGTGACTGTCAGCGTAGTCTGAGACCCCTTTGATGACGATGCAAGGGATCTCGTCCCAAACGCCGGCTCCCTCCATCTCAAATGCCAATATCCCTTCTGCGTTTGCTATCCAGTCCCTCTCTTCTCCCGACTTCATGACGGTGTCTCCAGAGGCAATCGGTCCAATGTGAATGGCGGGCTTCCCAGCTTCGGCTGCCTCTCTCTGCTCTACAACCCGCCTCAGGTCAAGCTGATGCCTTGCAACCAGAAACGCTTCGTTGCAGTCGACGTCTGGACACGGCGCCAAGAGTGCGAGGTCGCAAGTATTTGCTTCAGTGCAGCAAGTATACGCGCCACGATGTCTATGGCGATAGCGTGCTTCAAAGAGCCAGTCCTGTCTGGTCCCCGGGTACTCGTACCTCCCGTGATGGCGCCCTTGACTTCGTTGGAAGTGTGTAGCTTTCAGCTGCTGGAGGAAGGCGGCCGTTCTCTGCTCCAGCTGCTCTCGGCCTCGGTCTGTTGTGAAGCCTTGCAGGGTAGACCGAATGTCCTTGCTCAATCTCCCGAGGCTGTCCAGAACTGAATTCTTGCGACGAAACATGTCTGGATACCGGCGGCCAAAGTCATACTGAATAATGAAATTACTGATGACCACGTCTCCCAACAGAATCTCGCTGCTGTGGGTTGGGTGAGGTACCGCGCCGCAGCAGCCAGTGAGCAAGGCAAGCCGCAGTTTGCCATAACTAGTGTTGAGTGCGGCAGCCCCGGCTGCTGCATGGGCCTTTCCGATGCCGGGAAGGAGGACGAGTACTATACTATGTTTCCCAATGCGGCCATGAGTATAGTAGTTCGCGTCTCCGTCGATTTTGTTAGCGTGTTCGTCCCAGAACTCGTCAAACAGGTACGAAATGGCGTCGTATTCCAAGGGTAAGGCGCAAATGATGGCGATTTCGAAATCTTCTCGCCTCGCTGGCCTTGAGGTCATTTCTTCCAACGCGATCTGGAACCCTATCTGGAATGATCGGGGAACTTGATCTAATGAACTCAACACCAAATTGTCGGGGAAAGACGAACAGACGAGAGCTGTAATCGACAAGAATGTGATTGGGGGCCGAACCTGCGGGGTCCAGAAATCGACCCAATCCACGTGCTTGGTGCCTGATGCTGGCACATTCTCTGGAAACAGTGGCACAGCCCCATTGCTCACAGGATGGTGTTAGATTGAGGCTGCTAAATTAGGCGACAAGGCTGAGGCATACAACTTCCAGGGATAGAAGCAGGATTAATTTGCCCTTATATAATATAATATAGAGTAAAAGTTAGGACGGCTTGCCCGCCTCTGGAAGTTATGGTCTTCGCCTACTATCCGGTGGTTGCCTCATCGGGCAATTCTCAGGCCCTGTAGGCTATCCCTCGCCGCTTTTGCCACTTCCTGCCATGTACCACTCGAGTCTCTTTTTTTCTCCCTTGGTTCCTACCACACTTAGTTATCCTTCTACTACGCATGACGTCCGGCGTCTGCTGGTACGACTATCGTAGCAAGACAAAATCATAATAGCACCTACGCTTAGGACTAGACGCTTCGGTCTTGTCAATTGGGAGATGTGGGTCTAGTGACGCGCGTGCTCCTTTAGGTCTGTCAAAGGGATGCTCCGGGGCTACTGCTACCAAATCACCTGCGACCTAGATCTGACAGTCAGCTTCTTTTATTTCAACGGGTGCCTTTCCTGCTGCTTAGCCTTTGCATTTTGCTCCATCAAGCTGGCTTCTGACATGGCGACCATCCCGAGATACGAGATCGGAAACCACATCACAGGCATACGGGATCATGATTATGAGGCTAGTTTCACTGTCCGCCGAAATGGCAAAGTCTTTTACATTTACATCAAGCCCTCTGAGTTTGTCAACTCCCCCAAAATGACCAAAAAGTACTTGGCGTACCTTGCGGTGCTTCAATCAGGGGAAGAGGTATTTGGCGACATCTACGACACCGATGTCTATCAGTGGATCATGACTCCCACTGTTCGTCGAACTCGCTCCCGATCCACCATGCGAACCAAAGGGTGCCAGGCTCACTCTGAAAGAGCACCTTTTCCCGGAATATTTCGTTTTTTCTCTTGACATCATTGACGAAAAAAGGTGTCCTCGCCGTATCCACAGGAAAGCACCGCCATCTCGGCCGTCTTTCGTTCGCTTCGATGACGACTCTCTTGACGAGCTGGAGGAGTGGACAGCTCTTTACGATCCCAAGGGAATCACCTTAAGCTTCAACAACCCTGAGGACGCGCTCTTCAAGCAACCAAATAAGGTTCTCATCGAAAACAACACGATCGAATGTTGCTTCAAACCTTGTCACTCTAAGCTTCAGATTATACGGGAGCTCAGGACCTACAGGACGATAGCGGCGACCGGTCTAGACCGCCAACTGAACCTATGCAGCCTCCATGGCGTCGTCATGGACGACCAGGACTTCATCATTGGCATTTTATTGACGTATATTGACTGCGGTGCGGTCCCACTGTCATTTCTTAGTCGCAGAAACTATGGCTGGAGATGCTATGGGTATGGCTAAACTAAGGAAGTTCATATTTCCATCAGAATCAGGATGAAGACTGAGATTGCATAGATACAGATAATAACTTGATGGTCGCAGTGATTGACCCGTTCAGGCTAGCTATCCTTTCCTACCAGTTCCCACTGCTCGTGTGTCTGCGTCGGCAACTCATGAGACGAGGCTCGGAATGGATTTCGCTGCGTCATGTGCTTATCAAGGCCCTCGTTGCCGATGCGCTGGGAGGAGCCAGGACTGCTTCATCGTTGGCAAGTTTGTTGGCCATCTAGAGGCAGTAGCCTGTCTGTACATCAGAAACACATCAAGGGATATGCCCATGACCACGTATGATGCAGGGTTGTTAGCCCTCGCTGCCGACTTTCACCTAAGAGGCGCTGGCGGCGGGGCTCAATCTAAGGTACCTTAGGTCCACGGATAGTCACAAACACCATCAATCATCACCTGCGACGCCGGATTAGTCGTTTGCCTCCAAGACGTTTGCTTCCGTGGCCTCTTGTTCGCTGCAAGGCAACGCCGCCCTCCAGGTGGCAGGCCACGATGCCCTCACCACCAACAGCCGTTGAAAAAACAGCATCTAAATGTAGCTGCGTCTTAGAATTGCATCCTTCGCTTGGGATGCTGCACCGACCCGGCACTCTCCCGTGGACGGGCCGGCGCTGGATCCACTGTCTGGCGCTGCAGGCCCGGCTCTGCCCCGCAGCGGCGCCGTAGTATTAGCCAAAGAGGCAATGCGTTCACTGGGGGGCCGGGGCTCTGCCGCAGGGTCTTGCCAAGACGGAAGTCATTCACAGGTGACGCGTTTCTGCGGACCGAAGCAGGGTGATGCGACATCACCTTCATGTATGTTATCCTTCTTCCCGTGAATATTATCATATTTAGTTATTTATTTACTTGCTTATTTACTTCAACTGCCCGTCATGTCCTCCAATCCGCCGGTTCGGAACAATGACCGCATCACCAAGCTATCTTGGCCACGGGTCCGTTGGGCCAAAGGCGGACGACCAGCTTCCGGATCTCGTCCATGCAAAGCACCGCAAGTGCCAGCGGGATCGGAATGACCCAAAACTCAATGGGGACCGACGCCGTGCCGAACAGAGTCTGGATGCCTGGCACCTCCGTGACGAAGACGGCAATGACAAGGCTGATGAGCATGCTCAGGAGCAGCCATGGGTTCCGCCTCTTCTTGGTCACCGGGTCGGCCTGCAGGATGCTCAGACGGCGGTTTCGCACCGCCAAGATGTTGCCCCATTGCAGGATAACCAGCGTCACAAAGTAGACACATTGGCCAGTCAAATTGAACTGCGTCAGCTCCTCCGTCGTGTATCCATGAAAGCCGTCCGTGTACCCCTCAAACAAGAAGAACATTTCCCGGACCGGAATGCCAGCCTTTTTCCAAAAGTAAAGGAAGAACATGGAATGGGCAATGAGCGTCTCCATGGTTCCCGTGAACAGGTAGGCCTGGATGTATATCTTGGCGGTGATGAGGTGGTCTCGCTTGTGGTTGCGTGGCGGCAGGGAGAGAAGGTCGAATTCCTCCTTCTCCATGATGAGCGACAGCGACAGGAACAGATCGGTGAAGACACAGATGATGATCATGAGGAACGCGCTCAGCGGCAGCGGCACGCCGAAGAAGACGTTCAATATGACGGGCCAGATCTCGGACCAACTACCTGCCGGCAGCAGGTAGGCAATGACCTTTTGCAGGTTCTGGAACACAAGACGGCCCAGGCGAATGGCCTCGATGATGGAGTCGAATTTGTCCAACAGGATGAGATCCGCGGCCTCGATGGCCACGTCGCTGCCGGTCACGACGGCGACACCAACATCGGCGGCCCGCAGCGCCGGTGCGTCGTTGACGCCGTCTCCGGTGACTGCGACGACGTTGTCTCGCTTGCGAAACTCGTTTACGATGCGCAGCTTCTGCTCAGGCGTCGTGCGTGCGAAGACAATCTCTTCATATTCACACACAATGTCCCAGTCCCCCAGCGCCAGCGTCGCCAGCGACGGCCCCTCGAGGAGGAGGCTACGCCGGTCGCCGTTGGCTCGCGAATCGCGCAAGGCCTCGGCCGACAGCCCCAGCTTCGACCTGATCGTTTCCGCCGTATCGGGATCCGCCTCTCCTGTGAAGATGCCAGTGTTGCGAGCGATGGCCGCAGCCGTGAGGCCATAGTCGCCGGTGACCATGAAGAACCTTGCGCCCGCGCGGCGGCACTCGGCGACGGTCGTCGCCGTCTCGGGTCGGGGAGGATCAATGATGCCGAGGATACCAACCACGGTGAGATCGCTCATGGCATTGCGGGCAACTTCGTCGCTAAAGGCATTGGTGTTCAGGGCTTGGGTCGGGCTCATCGTCTTCTCGCAGAGAACAATGACGCGCTCCGCATTCTTCGACAGCGTGTCCTGGTAGTGCTTGAAGGCGGCCCTGGCGGAGGCATCCAAGTCCTGAACCGAGTTCGACTTGCGGGACCAGTACTTGGTGCAAGCAGGCAAAAGCACGTCGGGGGCGCCCTTGACGAAGACGCGGTAGTCCTTTGCGGTCTCGTCCGTCACAGATTCGCGGTGCATGGTGAGCATCCACTTGTTCTTGGAGTTGAACGGAACCTGGAACACTCGCGGCAGCATCGTCGCCTCCTTTTCGCTCCTCCTTGTTGTCGAAGCGAACCTGAGGACGGCAGCGTCAGTTGCGTTGCCTTGGACCTGTCGGTTGGCGACGGGCAGGTGGACGGAGGCCGGGTCAAAGGTCGCATCGTTGCAGAGCAAGGCGGCTTGATACAGCTTCATGATGCACGCCTCCGTGTTGTCGCTATCCAAGTTGTATTGAAAGTCGGAAAGCGCAACTGCCTCGTCGATGAAGGATGCCGAGTTGACGTGCATCTGGTTCTGCGTCAGGGTGCCGGTTTTGTCGGAGCAAATGACGTTGACGCAGCCGAGCGTTTCGACGGTCGAAAGGCCCTTGGGCAGGATGCTGACAGCCTTCATGCGGCGGGCAACCATCATGAGGGTCAGGGCGACAGCAACAGGCATACCTTCGGGGATGAAAGCGACGACGCAGCCCATGACGTTGTTGAGCATGGCAACGACGTTCATGTAGGCGAAATGGTCGCGCCTCAGCCAGCCGACCCAGGTGAAGAGAATCAGCAACGCCAGGACGATTGTCAGGCAGATAATGATGCGGACGAAGCGCCAAATCTCCTTCTGGATCAAGGTCGGGCGCTCCTCGGCAGAGGCCGTAGCCTTGGCGATGCGTCCCATGACTGACCGGGCTCCCGTCAAGACGACCATGCCGACACCGCTACCGTTCACCACCAGCGTTCCCATGAGCGCGATGTTGCGGCTCTCGAGGAAGTTTTGATCCGTCACGTCAACCGCGCCCTCGACCTCGTCCGACTCGCCCGTCAGGACGGCGCGGTCGAACCTGATATCGCCGGAATGGCTCAGGAGGCGGAGGTCGGCCGGCACCTTGTTGCCGATCTGGAGAGTAACAATATCGCCGGCGACAAGCTCGGTCGCCGGCAGCTTCTGCAACTTTCCCTCGCGGAGCACGAGGGCTTCGGACGGCAAGAGATCGGTAATCGACTTCATGGTCCGCTGGGTCGACCAGTCCTGGAAGGCCGAGAAGCCGGCCTGAAGCATGATGACGATGATGACCAGGATGGCGAGGGCGAGGTTGGTGGCGGATGGAGGGTCGCTCAGGGGCCTCCAGCAGATGAAGAAGATGACGACGCCCACCCAGAGGACCGAGCAGAAGCCGCCAAAGACGTACCCGAGAATCTTCTTGGTGTAGTTGGTCTTGGCCCTGGGGAGCGTGTTCCTGCCATCGCGCTGGAGTCTGTTGGCCGCCGAATTGTCCGACAGGCCCTGGTCCTTGGCGACGTTGAGCTGCTGGCAGATCTGGTCGACGTTGAGCTCGTGGTAGTTGAGGTTTGCAAAGTAGTCCTGGTCGTCCTTCTTGATGGCCTTGGCGTCTCCCGAGGCGTCGGTGTCGACGTTGCGAGACTCGGCGACGTGGATGGACAGCGTGCGGTATTCGATCTGGACGCCCGAGTAGGGCGAGTTGGGGAGGTTGGCGCGGGAGATGGAAGAGGTCCTGCTCAAGGAGCGCCTGCGGGATCTCGATCGAGAAGTCGCATCTCTGTCGCGGCCGGCAGCCCTGCCGCGGCCGGCACGGACATTGCTTTCGGGATCGAAAGTGATGCGCATGTCGCGGTCGGCCGCCTCCACGTCCTTGTCCGCCGCGTCTGGAGTCGTTTCGTCGGCCATGTCAGTCACAAGTGATATGCAGGTCGCCGAGACAACTTTGATTATGCCGCGCAGGGTCTCTGTATGACAACGCTGGATGCAACGTCGGGGAAATGTATCGAGACAACAGGGAACCTTGCCGAGGGAGTGCGTCAGGAATGTTGGTGCAACGCGGCCTGTTGGTGTTGACAACTACCACACGGAGTGACTGGATGATGTGCAGACTGCAGAGCGTGAGGGCAGGCAAGGGACCAGACGGTGAGGGCCCCCCGGCGTCTTCCCTTTTATTCCCATGTTGGCGATGTACCGTGACAAGGCTTCAACGTCCCGTGCGGTAATTTGACTCTGGCCAATAGCCACCCGCGTCTCTCTACGTAGAGTTTCGAGGCCATGAACTGGCGTAACAAATGCCGCATATATCCAGAGACAACGGGCGATATCGAGGAACCAACCACATGGCCGACATTACGTTGGCATTGCCTGTTTGGGCATGGACAAACGCCAGCCCGTGTCAGCTCCGTGGCTACTGCGGCAAGGCCGCCGAGGCCCCCAAAAAGGCCCAAAAGGCCCCTCGGCTCCATTCACCTGACAGCACACTGGTGGGCCTATCGTACTGGAAATTTGCCGAAGCGACATGAATCCATCATGTCTGCTTCGAGCTCGCTCCGAGGAGTCAACTCACACGCAGTCCAGACCATTCTACGGACTAGGCTGCGCGGATCAGCACGGCAGGGAGGCCTCACAGCCTCGCTCGTTGAGTCGAATGGGAGCAAGACGGGCTGATGCCGGCTACCCGCAGCGGGCATCCGGCCGTGAGGGAATTTCTGCCGCCGCCCGCAAGCGAGCCGGAGCTGATCCAAATTTGCCTTTGCAGCAGAAACGGAAGCGCAAGTATCAACCACCTCTGCCGTGGCCCGTGATACTTGCTGCGCCAGACAAGACGGCCCAAATGTCCCACCGGCCTGCGCTCCGGGCAGCGCCTGCTCAGGGCGCCCCAGTTTCTGGCAGTTTGTCCTTCAATCAAATCGTCAACTAGACAAGAATTTTCTACAAGACCAGCCACATTTCCGCGACGAAATTTTCTCGAGGGTCCGTCTCGACCGCCATCCATGACACTGTCATGATACGGGCTTGACAGCCTGAGTCGGCTGCGGAAAATTTGAGCGGTCTGATGTCATCTGGCGCTGAGCCCCCTGGGGCGCAACCAACACCAGGGGGCTCTGGGTCATTCCAGGCCCCCGGCCGTCACACCCTCATCGTTTGATGATGAAAACGGATTGCCACATTGTATCCGTACTCGGTACAATGCGATGCAGGTGTGGCGGGATGCACGTGGGATCGTGGCATCACGCCTGTAGGGACTATGCCGCGCCCTGCCGTGCATGATATGAGGGGATTTTCCCTTGCCGCACCAGCTGGGTGCGTCCCGCGGCCGTCCGGTTCCATCGTGCCGCATCATCATCGCCTCCTGTTTGGCGAGGCCGCGAGATGCACGAGCCGAACTGCATGCAGCGCTGGCGCCACCGGCGCGGCTGCACAATATTCTGACGGTACGGCTTCCTGTTGGTAGGTCTTCCAATATATTGACTGAGGCATTTCGTTGCCAAGGGTGCATATGCTACGAAGTACGCGTGCGATTTATGACGGTGTTGCCGCTCGCCGGGGGCTGTGTGCGACAGTCTGGCGATGGAGCCGTGAGGGTGTCGGCGTCTCCCGCCATGCCAGCTTCATGTTCACATGCTGCCCACGCCACGATGTGTGCATCCACGAAAAGCACGGAGCGGTACGAAGTACTCGTACGGATGGTCTGTGCACGCACGATCTGATGCCAAGCTTTCGTTAAGCCCTATATAGCTTGGCAAGTTCTCCACCCGCCGCTATCAGGGCTGCCGGTTCCCCAAACTCCAGCACGGCCCCGTCATCCAACACGGCGACTCTGTCGTAGCATGTAATATGCCTCAGCCGATGCAAAATGGCCACAACGGTGGACTCCCTGAACTCGGAGTCGATGATCCCTTGGATGACGGACTCTGTCTCGCCGTCCAGGCTGCTCGGCGTCAACATTCTCGGTCCACCTGCGGGAAGGGTCATGGCGCACTCACTTGCTCGTGGCCTCGTCCACGATCAAAATCGGCGACTTCTTGACGATTGCGCGGGCGAAGCAAAGGAGTTGCTTCTGGCCGGCAGACCAGCTGGCCGCATCCATTTCCTTGTCCAGCCCGCCCTGCTCTGCGAGAAGCGGCCACAGGCTCACCCGCCCCAGGGCGAGAATGAGCTCCGCGTCCGAACCGGTGCCCGGTGGGTCGATGTTGGACCGAACAGTCCCCGGGAAGAGAAACGGATCCTGAGACACAACGTTAACCCGTGCTCGCAGGTATTCGCATGGCAAATCCGATATGTCGACGCCGTCGATGCGAATCTGCCCTTCTCTCAAGTCCATCAGCTTCAGGAGGCACATGACGAGTGAACTCTTCCCGCAGCCCGACCGGCCGCAGATTGCAATGTGCTGCTGATGCTGCACCGACATGACGATGCCTTTGAGAACTGGGTCTGCGTCCGGCCTGCGCGACGAGTCAATACTTGCGGTCACTCGCATACCCGCTCGAGGAGCACTCGCCGGTAGCTGGCGACCACGCCGGCAAACTCAAGTGTTCCAGCTTGTGGCCACTCCGCAGACACGTTCGCAGTCATTCCCGCGCTCTCCTCGCGTTCAGTCTCGCACACAAATCGCTGCACTCGAGCGACAGCTCCGACGCTTGACTCCAGCTTCGTCCAGGCCTGGATGAGGCGCGCCAACGTTTCGCTGAACCCCACGACCATCACCAGGCTGACACCCACGCTCCCAGCACTGAACTTGTCCTTCCAGACAACGATTGTGGTGACGAGGATAGCTGCAAGCGCAGCTACTATGCAGTCTAGTACAAACCCGAGCCAGTCCTGGATGCAGCTCTGCATGTATGCGGGCCGCTGCGATGCGTCGATTAGGCCATACTGGCGCTCCATGTAGTCCTCTCGCCAGCCAAAAGCGCGAATAGTCATCGCACCGGCGACTGATTCAGTAAAGTGCGTATACAATGGTGCTTGAGCTTCGATTCCCAGCAGCCGGACCTGGCGGGACGTCTGGAGATAGAAGCGTTGCAGGACATATAGCGCGATGCCGAACACTGGAATGGCCGCCCCGAGGTACTGGGAGAACACTGCGAGCACGATTACTTGTCCCAGACACGAGAACACGGCTGCAGGGCGTACTTTGTAAATATCTTTGCAGCTCGCTGGAGGGCGAAAGCTTACCAGATGTGCAGTTTACCATTGCCGTCGGCAAATCCATGTCAATGAGCTCCATGTCCTGGCTGAATCTAAGCACACGGGGGTTAGAGTTCTCTCGGGGCCAGTGTCAGACTCGGCACCCACCGATTGAGAAGGGTTCCTGTGTCTGTGGTGGCAAAGAAGCGGAATGGTGCCCTAGCTATGCGTGTAAGTGCGCGTTCGCTGACCAACATCGGACTTGCAAGGGGCGTGCGCACCTGATAGTAGCGTCGAGAAGATCGGAGTGTAGCTGCAGAGCCGAGTTGGATATAATCGAAACGAATCCAAACCTGTTTGCTCGCCGTGAGCTGCTCATCTTCCATGCATGTGTCAACCAAGGGTAACTTACCAGGCCGTAATACAAGCGCTAATCGTGCCAAGGATGCCGATTGTTGCGTAGACACCCAAGTACATTCCCACGTCCCTGCCTGGCTGTACAGTATTAGCGCCTGACCACCACTTGACCCAGATAGCTGTCAACTTGGTTAGCCTTCAGCTCTCCTGGAGCTTGGTGACATGTGTAAGCTTTCTTACTCGAGAATTCTGTGCAGAATGTCCAAAACATCATGAAGCCGACAAACAAGGCCACAGAGACACGGCCAGAGCAGGCGAGGTAGTACTTGTACACCGACATGTCTCCTTTCTTCCGCCTTGCATCAGCAGGTGGGTTGTCAAGTTTCTCGCCTTCTTCGGCGGACAAATCGTGCTCTTGTCGAGAAATCTCTGGGTCCTCGGGTCTTTTTCTTTCCTCGGCGGCTTCATGTTGGGGTTCATCGTGGGGCACGGATGTGACTCCGAGTTTCTGTAGGTGGCCATCGCCTTGGGGCAGGTCCTCGGGAGTCCCAGACTCTATAACTTTGCCTTTATGGAGAATCAAAACTTTATCTGCAAGGGCCATTATATCGCCTGTGCGGCAAAGTTGGCGGCCGGTCAGTGGCGGGGATCAAGGATGGCATTGGATAGTACTCA
Source organism: Tolypocladium sp. Sup5 PDA-1 (assembly GCA_000750105.3). Classification (NCBI taxonomy): domain Eukaryota; kingdom Fungi; phylum Ascomycota; class Sordariomycetes; order Hypocreales; family Ophiocordycipitaceae; genus Tolypocladium; species Tolypocladium sp. Sup5 PDA-1. Next base: position 165,298 of record JPHH03000047.1, read on the forward strand.
CGGCTGTGGGTGGCCACAACCACGGTCGTCTGTTGTCCGCGCAAGGCACCTCCCTTTCCGATCAGACGACGCGAGACTCTATGGGCGGTACGGGCATCCATGCCACTGAACACGTCATCGAGAAAGATGGTTCCTCGTTTGGCATAAACAGCGCGAGCCAATGCCTCCACAGGTCACGACTATATGAGCGTCATTGCGATATGATGACAGGAGAAATGGCATGGCACTTACTATGCGTTGCCTCTGGCCGCCGCTTAAAGTTAGGCCTTTGCTGCCTACTGGGGTAAGATCCCTCTTCCAAAGCTGGTCGACGTCCTTCTCGAGGTCGCAAGCAATCATGACACTTGCGTACCAAGCTTGGTCGTAGGTCGACGTGCCGATGACATTCTGACGAATTGTTCCATTTTCTAGCCACGGTTGTTGAGAGCAGTATGCCACGGCTCCGATTCCATTTGTCGTGGGTGCGCTTTTGTCAGGCACTGGTGATATGGAACTCAGCTCGCCCAGCAGACCACTCAAGAGGGCAGACTTTCCGCTGCCAACTTGGCCGATGATCGCAGTGACTTGTCCTGGCTCAAGCTTTATTGCCAGGTCCTTGAGGACAGCGGGCCCGGTTTTGTCCCATCCAAAACTCTGACCCTTCAACATGATGGCTTGCCTCGGGGCTCCCTGGCGGTTGCCGTCCATCGGTATCAGAGTCTGAGGATTGACCCCTGGATCGGCGTTTTGCTGTGAAATGCTTGAGACTTCGCTGTCTGTTTGCGAACTCAAGCGGTAGTTGCAGTACTCCTGAATGCGGTCGAAGCTACCAATGCACTGAATGACCATCGGAAGACCCTGCACAAACTTCACCACTGGCGTCGTCAGCAACGAGATCAAGGCGATTGATGTGAATGCTTGCGCAGTCAATAGCGACCCATTCTTCCAAAATACAGAAATTATGACATAGACGGCAAACGTTATAACCGGCGCTAGATTAATCGGTGTAATTGCTGAGCGGATTCTGTCAGTGATGAATCGACGGAAAGATGCCAGAGGGGAAGTGGCCTGCGCACATAGGAGCAGCGTTGTAACAAGGAGCTTTCGGTAACTCTTCGAGGTCTCAATCTCGCTTGCTCGAAGGTCCTGTATCGTCGTCGACATCACTTGCGAGAGGCCGAGCATCTTGACGCTTTTCATGTCGCCCAGGAATGCCGAGGTGGCTTGGAGGCGCCTCTCGACCTTTTCAACCCACCGACGCTGCGCAGACTTGGCCAACAGTGAAACCTTGGAAGTTACACCGACAAACACTAGATCAAGATCATTCAATTAGAAAGAGTTTTTGTATCGCAACCTATGAGAAGCTCCAGTCGTCAACCTACCAGCCACGAGGACAATGGGCGCCAGGCATGCCAAAGAGAGCTGCTCCCCGAGCAGCCAACTGGCAATGCAGATGTCGAGCAATGAACCCCACACCTCGTGAAAGAACTGTAGCCCGCTCACGATGCGCTGTACGTCTGTGCCCATCAGAGTGGTCGCCGTGATTTCGCCCAGGTCGGCTGCTCTGGTTTGCAGCGTTCGCTCGTACACCAGCGCAATAAGTCCGCCTCGCAGTCTGGCGATAAACCGGGACTGCTGATACAGGTAAATGGAGTTTGAAGCCTATTCAGTAAACGCCAGGTAAGTGAATGCCAACATGACACTGAAAAGGTCTCATATCACAACTCACTGCGATGCCCAAGTACACAAGTGCCCAGGCGCCAATAAGGCCCTTTGCATAATCTTCTTGTTGAGCTGTCTGGCCTACAAAGGTGACAGTGGTGTTGATGAGAAATGGCTGCGAAAAGGTAAACGCCGTCAAACAGAGTCGAGGGGCTATGGCCGAGAGAAAGGACAGGGCATAGCTGTGGAAACAGGCGCGCAACAGACTATGGCGAAGCCGGTGATCATCTGGAGAGGGTGAAGCTTTAGAGTGTGTGCAAATATTTCAAGGCCTCTACCTACATCTGGCCCAAGTTGACACGAGCTTCCTGTGCAATGTGCAGCTCTTGAGTTTGGCATCCATGATCGGCAGGTCGTCCACAGACATGACTTTGGCATGGCCTGTTCGGAAGGTGCTCCAAAGCCAGACAAAGGCGGTCCTGCTCCAAACACCACTGCAGCTCTCGGGCGCTCCAGAGACTTGGTCCGTTCCCAGTGCAGCCTTGCTCCCGATCAGGTCCAGAAGAGCCGCGGTCGCCGTAAGTGCCAGGGCGACCGTCATGACAATTGACTCGCGGCTGCCGGGCACAAGCAACCATAGCGTGCGCACCCGGGCAATACTGAAAAGCATTGAAGCTGACAGATAGAAACTGAGCACCGTCGAAGGACGGGACGACCGCTGATGGTCCATGCAACACAGCACAACCGCGGTCGTGATGGCCATGCAACTCACCACATCAGCGGCAGGTGAAGCATCAGTAGCAAGAACCCGGTTCCGAACTCGAAACGCGATGAATGTTAATCGAGAGACGAACATTCCCACCAGTGCGACCTAAAGTGGCTCGTCAGTGGAACGCCGCATACATGATATGTCTCGGACAACGGCGTACGAACTTGCTGGCCAGCAATCTGGACCGTGGCGGGCAAACACTGGGTTTCGGAAGCATCGAAACAATTTTCATCAATGAAAGGACAATAAAGAGCGCTTCGGGGATACATGCGAGAAGCAAGTCCTCGAATTGGAGAGTAAAGTCGAACGGCCGACAGTCGGGGTCAACACGAGGGCCAAAGGACCGCTCGCTTCCGTACGGACAAGCCATCTTCGGCATGATGAGAAGTTTTCATTTCTCGCGCAGTTAGTGAATTCTAGTGACGCCCTTTATACAACGCCTCGCCGGTTTGAGGACGCGTCGTAAACTGATGCCTGCCATTTACGCGGGGGCTGGCTCATTTGCGTCATGCCCCTGAACCAACAAACAGGCTTACACCACGACGCGCGGTTTGCGGTCAGCTTACACAACAGCGACAGGAACTAGATGCACGACTTATTCAACACTGATAATCAGCTTCAGGGCTTCTGAAAACTTGGCCATGTCAGATTGCGGCTCTGCTAATTCTGCGGTGCACTTGTTGTCTTTTCTACTTATCTGTGTCTCCATACACTGAACTCGTAGAACTGGCGGTTCAACGAGAAGAGAGTATGGTAGAAGCTTAGTGCGCCTTGGACACACCATTCTCTTAATTTGATCGGACTTTGCTTTTACTAACGCTATGGAAGATGAAAGGGGGTTCATCTGAGTTACCGTGACTACCCTAAGAAGAAGAAGGGAGAAAAGTGTGCCCCACGCCGTGCGTGGCGATCCAATATGCCAGCACGGGCGGAGAGACGGCGAGGATAGCCTACAGCCTCCTTTCCGGGCAATAAACGCTTAACCAGAGGGGTTGCCGTTGAAGGCGAGCAGGTTGACGGTGTTGGGTGTCTGGTTGGTAATGGCGTTCTGAGTGGCCATCTTCCGAATCGTATCGCAGAGGGCGGGGGAGGCCTTGACACCGTCGCGAGAGGCAAGGTAGGCAGCGAGACCGGCGATGTGGGGGGTGGCCATGGAAGTGCCAGTGTAAGAGTCCTATATGAAGTCAGCGCCCGCTGTAGATGACTTCACCCAGTTCTCGCTCAGCTCAACTTACAGTCTTGCCCCCAGGGATAGTCGACAAAACGTCAACAGCAGGGCCAACAATGTTGACAGAGGGCCCCCAGTTGGACATATCGTAGCGGGTATCATCACTAGCGGAGCCACCAACAGTGCAGACAGTCGGCTCGGACGCCGGCGAGAAGTCAGAGGCGTTTTTGTTATCGTTGCCAGCGGCCACGGCCACGAAGTAACCCTTCTTGACCAGGGCAGCCGCAGCGTCGTTGATTGACTGCTTGTAGTCTGATCCAAAGCTCATGTTCACGACCACACCGTTAGGGCAGTCCCTGTTGGGAGCATCCTTGGCAACGTGGTCGATGCCGGCGATGAGGACAGAGTCGTCGGCATATTTGCCGGTGCCCCAGACCTTGATACCGTATATCTTGGCCTTCTTGGCAACACCGTAGGTGTTGCTACCAGTCGTGCCGGCACAGTGCGTGCCGTGTCCCCTGCTGTCAGCGGTTTCGCCGTCGATGAAGGATTTGACCTGAAGTGCTCGGCCCCCAAAGTCCTGCAACGTTTGTCAGATACACGTGTCTCTCCGACCTTGGGGCTCGCCACACATCTAGGCAAGCGGAACATGAGCTTACAGGGTGCGAGTCGTCGAGGCCGGTGTCGACGACGTAGATGCAAGCGCCTTGGCCGGCGCTATCATCATAGACGTACGTGCTGAAACCAGACTTCCTGTGAGAGATGCGGCCAAGGCCCCAGGGGGCGTCGTTCTGCTGGACGTAGCCGCTCAGGGTGGCAAAGCCTTCCTGCTCAATGTAGTCGACCTAAGAGGAAGCCGTCAGCTCGAACATCCGACTCCGGAGTGCATGTAAGAGCGAGATTAGTCTTACCTCGGGGTGGTCCCTCAGGGCCTTGATGGAGTTCGCATCGAGGGTGGCGGCAAAGCCGTTGAAGACATGCTTGAAGACGTTATCAGCATCTCCGGGGAACAGCTTCATGGCATCCTCCAGGTGGGAGGCGTCGCTGCTGCCCTTCAACTTGACAATGTACTTGTTTGCGTGGGCTTTGACTCCGTCGCGAGCGAGCAGAAGAGGAGCAGGCTCAGATCGCTTCGCGGCCGGAACAGCCAATGCCAGGGGAAACAAGGGAAGGATAGTTGCCAGGCGCATCTTTACGGTCTCGGGGGGCTCAGTTGGTTCGGTGGATTTGCGAGAGGGGCTTGTTCCTTTCTGGTCTAACGGGATGGTCATCTTGAGGGAGCATCGCGTTCCTTTTATCATTCTCGACGCCTAGAAGAATGCCGTCATGAGAGACCCGATACTCCACTACTCCAAGTGGCCCGGAGACTTCAAACAAGAAGGTGAACCGGAATCCACAAGTTCACAACCATCATCTGCCTCCTTCCCAGTCGGGAAGTTGCAATTACGACCCTGTACTGTGGCAATCTCGTAACCTTAACTCTACTTTGCCTTGCGGCATCTAGTGATTAAGCTTACAACGCCTGGGAACGGTAACCGTAATAGTAATGGATAGAGCGTTCTAAAATTCTCCAAGGATTTGTAAGATGCTTCTTAACAAAACTCATAATTCCGTTTAGTTTTACAGTTAGTTTTACAGTTAGTTTTACGGGCCTTTAAAATCGGCGGAATGGCAATAGATACGCAAAGGATGGCTCATAGTTTGCGAAATAGTTCGATGCCCCCAGTGGTATGGACGGGGCAGTCTTTCAGCTGATGGATTGCACGCAAACGACTGCCGCCGTGGCTTAGCTGGCCATGAGTTTCAGATAGGTGAGTGGGCACGAGCACCCGGGCGAGGACCAGGGCCAATTCGAGTCAAATACAGAAGCTCCCTCACATCACATGAGTCGTGCCATCTATCATATACTATGTTACGTAGGTTCGTCTGTGTGGGCTCCCTCGTTCCCCGGCCTTGGTATGAGATAACTGCCGCGTCTGTCCCGTAACCCCAAATCAACGCTCCAATGGCCGCCCTTGATGGGATCCGCTGACTATGAGTACTACAGAATAGCAGGTACCCCAAGGAACTAACCTAGGCAGGCTGATTCGACGTTCAATGCCGGGGCCGGGTTGCCCTTTTGGTCGGAGTGGCGCCATGAAAAGTGATGGCTGCCTTGGTCGGTCATCTCCCACAACTGCGTACGTGCTCATCTCTTCGTCTACTTGTCAGTTGGAGGTTAGAACACAGTTTGCACTTTATCGGGCTGCGGTGGAAGTCACGCCGTTGACGGAAGAAATGGCCACTGCTTGACCTCTCTATTACCATGACGCAGACTACGTTGTCAATGTGCGGTTGTCGGCAAACACCAAACTGGATGATCGACAGGATCCAGGCTCGACGAGTTCAACCCTGCTGAACTCGGACAAGGATGTGCGAACCTGCGGGAGCATACCTGCTAGGGAGGAAATGCCCAGTGATAACTTCTTGTGGGCCGAGACTCTCAATCACCTTCAATCGAGCGTTCACTTTGCAGCCTGCCCTGTAATTCCTACCAATGGACGACAGCGAGCAAGTTCTTTATCCGCGCCAGAAGGTGGGAACAGACAGTTGACGAGTCCAATCGGTCGGGCTCCGCCTTCTAAGGCCGCGTATTGACTTGGTGCAAATGCCGTGTTCTGGCTCGCCGCCTTCCTGTTGCGTTCACCTGCCGTCTGCGCTGGCGACGATCACTCCAAGCCACCTTTCTTTTTTGATGGCGCAGTCCCGATTGCGGGCTGCTCCTCGGGTGGGGGTTGTTGATACACGTAATGGCTTCTAACCATCACGGTGCTCATGAAGGCTTTCAATCTATGAATACTTCTAGGCCCAGGCCATGAGGGTCAAAGATTTCGCATCTCTAGCCACTTTGAGGATAATTGCAAACTGCGCTTGAGCAAGTCATGTTACCGGAAAGAGCAGTCGAGGACTCAAGAATGCTCCCAATAGCGACGGGCAGTGTCCCGGTGCCCACAAGGTCCGCGGGTTCCCTTTGTCGTCGTGATACATCGCCATCCTGATTCCTGAACTGCCACTCAATTTCTTGAACCATCAGCGCGCGACCTAGAGTCTACAGTCAAGACGCAGGTGCTGAAGTGGGATTGTGCGTGTAGTGAACATCAATGACTTAATTATGTACGTATGTCTCTCGGGCAACCGTGATGGGCTGCGAGTATCTCTTCTCATCTGTACACCCGAAATGCTTTTGCAAGGGATGGCCTACGGCGGGCGTCCGTCTGGGGGCCAGTTGCAGGGAACAGTCTTGCAATTCGAGAGTCTGCGACTCGTGCAAGCTGCGGAAGCTGTGTCCAAAGAGAAGGGGCGACCGACCGGTGCAACGTGAGATGCAATGCAATATCATGGTCAACAAAGGAAGTGAGTTGCATCATGTATTCAGCGTTGTATGCACTGGGTGGGAGACGTCCTACTCCCTGACCTCTTCAATGACAGACTCGCCCGACGATTTGTCCCCGCTCGTCCACTCCCAGCGCTCGTGCAGCCTCACCCGCCCATCCGCCAGCACCTCCGGCGTCGAGAGGCAGCGGCCAGTCATCAGGTCGCCGCTGCGGTTGACGTGGTGGTAGCGCATGTCGAGGCTGTTGTCTTGCTGCACGACGGCAACCAGCGAGCCCTTGACGACGGAGCCGCCGGCGTACTCGGCCCAGACGACGTTGCCGTCTTGGCGGTAGTGGAATCGCGTCTCGGCGCCGACCTCGCCGTTGGCCGTGTTGGCCGTGGAGCAAAAGACTTTGTTGTTGTACAGACTCATCTTGGGACGCTGGAGGCCGAAAACCGGAGGTTGGGCGGGGTGTACGGACAACGCTGGGATCTGCAGGAGAGTATTAGGTGCTAGATAATGAGCGTGTAAATCGACTTGGGCATACTCTGATGGCTGCGGCATCAAGGTGGTGGCTTTCGAGCGTGAAGAGTACTGGAGTATCCCACGGGCTGCTGATGATGATGTGAAAGAGTCACGGAGGACGCGCAGCTCGAAACCCCTCCGCCAAGCCCAGATTGCGCTCCACTAACAAGGAGGCGCCTTCTTTCAGCTCACAGTCCTCAAACATGAAGGGACAGCTCCCAACGTTGGTCGTGGTATTAAAGACCAGTGGCGTGCGTACCAAGCATGGGTTAAGAAATAAGCTTACTACCTGTATTACTACACCAGTACAACCGTGCACGGCGGCATTTGACGCCATGTTACGGATTCTTCGTACAGGGCACGAATCGGACTGGGAGGAGCGACACGACAAGCTGCACTGATGGCGGTTTGACCTTTGCGGAAGCTGCCTTTACCCTAGAATTATTTGAACACTACAGTCTGTCGTTTTCTACTTGATATCGTCTCGTATGACAAGCACACAGAGGCAGACGCTCGCCATTGTGCTACTCGCGGTTCGACCCACACTACCACTAGGTTTCTGAGTTGCGCGGATACTACGATACTGATGAAGATGCGAGGAACTAAATGGATGCGATGATCTGCTCGAGATACTAGAGGGATACTAGTAATCTTACTCGGGCAGCTTAATGTTCAGCTCTTGCACCTCGCCCGCGACACCTTCAACGGGCATCTCCGCTCCCGGTCGGGTTGGCTCTTCCGATCGATCAGCTCTTGTGTCAACGAACGGATGCTATATACGACGGCCCTACCCGTCGCCCGCGACGCCGATTCAACAGGGCTGTTGTCAATGGACTTTGTAGACATTGCGGCCTGCATCGTCGCGAGTGATAAGATCTGGCGTCTGCGGAAATGTGTGGGCGAGAATACTGGAGAAGCCACCGGACAAGTCATCTGCAATTGAAGCTCTTGATCGGACTTCATCAATATCTTTTCCTGAAAGCCTTACCGTCGCTTGGACGCATCAGGTGCCCGTGGATTATAGAGTTCAATACTAGGTCGTTGTGGCACTTGACTTTCTGCGCCTGCAACCTTGACTTATGCGTGGGAGCTGAGTACAAATCACCTCAACGCACGCTTACGGGACAGCGACCTTTTTGTGATTATCGGCCTCCTTGGTTGTATTACTATGCATACATTTGCTGATCATCTCACTCGTTTCCTTAGCGGAACCCCGTGCAAGTGTGTTGTTGAATAAAAGAAAACTTCGCAAGTATACTGACTCGCCTCAGTCATTTTCATGGATAACTCAACTCCCGAAATATTGGCTTCGGCTGGAGAGGCAGAGAATGTGACAATACAGCTCCACCCAAACGGAGACGCGGTCCTCGTTGTTGGGGCTGGCTCGAGTAAACGATTCCTCGTATCGAGTGAGATACTGCGGCTTGCTTCGAAATACTTCAATGCGCTATTCAGTTCCTCTTGGGCAGAAGGCCAGGCAACCCAGAGAGGAGAATACCCCGATATACCGCTCAAGGACGACGATCCAGATGCCATGGAGATCATTTTGTCGATTCTACACTATCGCTTCTTAGAGACATACGGGAGCCTAGAACCAGAAATGCTCGCTAGAGTTGCTCGACATAGCGACAAATATCAATGCAACCTGCCTCTTCGGCCTTGGATCTCCCAGTGGGTTCGCAATGTTCGAGAGCTTTCCAATATCGAAGAGTATGGATTCCTGCTCACAGCGGCTTACTTCTTTGACGTTCCGGAGCATTTCCAAGCAATTTCTATTACAGTAATACGCAACGTTCCAGCTGCGTTCGACACCGCGTGGGCGACCTATGACATCATCTCGTTCCTCCCGCAGGAAATCAAAGGTGAATGCCGCAATCACGCATTAAAGACATGTGCTAATCCACTCTCAGATGAACTGGAAGCTCAAATTTGGATGGCTGCAAGCGACATTCGTTCCCAGGTCGAGTCCGTCGAAGGCTTCCTACGGGGTACATCAAGAGGCTACATGATGCAGCGCCAGCTTTGCTTGCCTTGTGGCAGGCTGCATCCCGCGACCGCGAAGCAGTGCCATCCATGTCACAACGCAACTCTATACCCCGAAATCTGCACTAGCCAGGCTCGTATTGCAGAATATTTTGAGATACTTGGCCGAAGATCTCTATGGCCAACGGACATTGCATTCAGAACGTACACCATATCCGATCTTGCCGCGGCGATACGCGGCATGATGGACGACCGAAAACACCAGTGCGACGCCGGCTGGAATTGTCCATTGAAGGAGGAGGTAAAAAGACTGCGCGTGAGAGTGGAGCAGGTCGTCGAGGGAATTCGTGGCATCCGTCGCGGCGTAAGTTCTGTGACTGATGAAAATGGGGAGAGGAACGATGAAATAGTGGCAACGGAAGAGCCCTAATAGAACCATCCATCTGCCGCAAATAAACTCAAGACCAACTTCTGGAAGCTGTTCGCGTCCTGCGCACATCTTTGCGACGGAGAGGACTCGTGCAGAGAGAGGGGCACACAACCTACCGCAATCTTCATCAACGTCTCACAGTGACTCCTCGGCATCCCGCTGCACTTCAACTGCGGCTGGTGCCATGCCCTCCGTGTCACAATCCACGAACCGTGAGCCCCAGGGCGTGAAGCCGTCCACATGTGTCACGGGACTGGCGCTGCGGATGTACTCCTCTGGACAGAGCGGCCGGAGCCGCCGCTGTATTATGTAGTATCCCGGGATCCGCACACGTACGAGTACGATGCGCCGTGTGACGCACCCAAGCAAGGGCAGGGTTTACTGATGCGACGACAACAGACACATCTTTGTCATTGCCGTCTACCGGATTGGTTGGTGGCTGTGCCTGCGATGCGTGACCCTGGTTTCCCCGCATCCGACGAAGAGCCTCAACACCTCTTCCTTCCCCGGACGTCCCGGCAGACCCAGATTCTTCCAACCCTCATCACCCTCGGGCGTCCGGAGCGCGTGTTTCCAGCTGCTTCATTAATAAGTCTAGTTCCGTCTATGACTTGTCTATCGGTTCCCCGCCCCTATCTCTCCGTCTACTCTATGGGTCCACCTCCCGTTTTTGTCACTCGCAGTTTCCAGTGTCTCCGATCTTCGAAACAGCGAAGAGATCAGATCAGTCAAGTCTCGAACATGATGGAAAACAAAACAGAAACAAGATCATGATGCTGCGGACCGCTCCAAAGGCCAAAATAATGCTTTCAACGCCAACCTCGCACACTTTCTTCCAACCTCGATGCCCCGATAACTGGCGTTACTCGGACTTCCCAGACGACGGCTTGGTTCCCAGGCCGTTGCGGTTGCGGAAGAAGAGAATGCCCTTGGCGGCACCCTCGGCCCCTTCGCTGGGCTCAACCCACTGGCACATGCGGGCGCTTCGCCACATGGCACGGATGAAGCCCACGGGGCCATCTCGCGTGTCGGCCCGGTAGTGCTTGCCCATGACGGGGCGGATGGCGTCGGACGCCTCGTCGGCGTGGTAGAAGGGGATGGTGCTGACATAGTGGTGCAGTACGTGGGTCTCGATGATGCCGTGCAGCAGGTGGCGGCCGATGAATCCCATCTCGCGGTCGATTGTCGCGGCGGCGCCCCGAACGAAGTTCCACTCGTCCCCGGTGTAATGGGGCAGAGACGGGTCGGTGTGCTGGAGGAAGGTGATGGCCACTGCGATCGAAACAAAGTCAGCATGAACGCCCACAAACCTGGGGGGGCGGGGGACGACGAACCAAGCCAGTGGTTGACCCAGAGATACGGGATAAAGTACCAGACGGCCATGTTGGCCCATCCAAACGTGTTGCCCAGGTACACGAGGGCGGCGGCAGTGATGCCGATGCCAATGTCGCTGAGGACGATGAGCTTGGCGTCCTTGGCCTCGTACAGCGGGCTGCGAGGGTCGAAGTGGTTCACGCCGCCGCCGTACCCGTTCTTCTTGCCCTTGCCGCGACCCTCGCGCTGGCGCTCGTGGTAGTCGTGGCCGGTGACGTTGGTCAGGAGGTAGTTGGGCCAGCCACCGAGCTGCTGGACGATCAGCATGAGCAGGGTGTAGGCGGGCGTCTCCTCGGTGAGCTCGGCGAGCTCGTGGGCCATGCGGCCGACGCGCGTGGCGTGCTGCTCCCTGGTCCTGGGGACGAAGACCATGTCGCGCTCCATGTTGCCGGTGGCCTTGTGGTGCTTGCGGTGGGAGATTTGCCAGCTGAAGTAGGGGACGAGGAGGGCCGAGTGGAGGACCCAGCCGGTGATGTCGTTGATGGTGCGCGAGGCGGAAAAGGCGCCGTGGCCGCACTCGTGGGCAATGACCCAGATGCCGGTGCCGAAGAGGCCCTGCAGGACGGTGTAGAAGGCCCAAAGCAGGGCGCGGACGGGCGTCGACGGGACATACTCGGGGGTCACGAAGTTGTGGAAGACGAGGAAGGTAGTTGCGAGGCAGACAATGTCGCGCAGGATGTAGGCGTAGCCGGTCGGGGCGGAGCGCTCGAAGCAGTGCTTGGGGATGGCATCGCGGATGTCCTTGATGGTGAAGTCGGGGGGCGTGAACTCGTTGCCGTACGTGTCGAAGAGGCCCGTGTACTTTGGTTTCTCGGCCACGTCAATCGACGACAGCGACGACAGCGACGTCGACGAGGGCGACGGCCGGGGCGAGTCGGACGGCGAGACGGCCGCCGAGGACTCGGAGTCGGTGGCAGTGGCCGAGGTAGCGGTACGGCGCAGGACCGGGTTCCTGGGGAACGCAGAGGATACGGAGGCCATGGCGCGCGGGCGGGAGACGTCAAGTTTGCGCAGAAGAATTGAATGGGAGACGATTGGACTCGGCCGGCCTGGTTCCTGACTTCTCGCGGTATAGACGGGGAGGGAGGGAAGGGGGACGGGCAGAGAGGCAGAAGTTATCTCTGGTAGGGTGTGCGTTTTGGAAATTGTTGGGGTTGCAGGGCCGTGGGGCCAGCACCGCAGCAGTTGATAGCGACCACCAACGGAGAGCGGCAGCAGCAACCCGACAAAAGGCAGATCAGATGATGTTACTGATCCCCGTCAAACGTTAAATCGGTACGGATTAGTCGGTACGGGGCCGGATCGAGCAATTGGGCGTCCTGGTGCGTTGGAACAGGAGATCGGGAACGGGCGCTGCCAGCGGCGTGGGCAGTCGGGATAATAAGGGGCAGGGCGCAGGCACACCGCTTCAGCGCACTCGGGACACCTGGTACAGTCGAAAAGAGGGGACTTTTGCAGGAATACACGGTCAATCGGAGTCTCCGTGCATGTATTGTGCGGATTTGTGCCCGTTTGATTCAGGCATCGGCAGGGAAAAGACGGAATAGAGGCGGGACATGCACATCGCGTCAAGCCATCCGGGGGGTGTGGCCGCAGCGAGCGGCCCCAATTGGGCAGGGTCCTGGCCCGTCTGTTTCTGAATCGCGGGTCCCTCGACTGCCTCATGGTGATTGAATGACCTGACAGAGAGACCGCCTTCTGGATCCACCAGCAGCAGCTCGCGTTCGCATTGTGAGCGAAGCCTAGAGCCACGGGACCAGCAGATGGCTGGGCAAGCTGGGCTGGGCCAACCACCAGGCCAACGAAGACGCAAGACTGGCGGACGGCGGCGCCGCTCCACGAACCGACGGCCATGCATGTGAAGCCGAATGAGAGAGTCCAGAGGACGACGAGTATGGCTGCATGCTGCAGTGACATGCTGATCGGGAGCGGGTAGGCTGTATCAAGACCCGTCATTGGACAGCACGGCTGCCTCTTGCTGAGCTGAGCCAGCAAACAACCACCCGCAGCTGTCAAGTCTGCCAACGTATCTGCCCGCCATTCGTCGTCTACGCGTGCATTCTCGCGCTTTGCAGGCGAGACATGCCGCCGTCCCGCGTCTTCTGCTGGGCGCCTCCTACCTACTTGTTGCATCAGCAGGGCCAGCCGTTGGATGATGGCTGGCTGGATGGCTGGCCGGCTGACCAAAGTGCCTGCAGCCTGTGGCCTGGAACGATGCACTGGGGACGACGGGGAGAATTGGGGCCCTGGGGGGACGTGGAAGATTGCCCCAGAGTCCCGGACGATAAGGGCCCGGCCACGGCGGGGGGGTGGTGTACGAATGGCGACGAAATAACCTTATTGCCGAGCTCCAGGGCTGGCTGTTGATGATACGACGATGGGCTCCTCCACGGCTGCAGACAACGTTTCGGCCAGCCAGCCAGCCAGCCAGCTCGTCATCAGCGACATTACCACATACGGCTCCTGCAGTGCGGTGCAGTAGTTTCGGCTTCAGCGCGACAGGCGCACCGTGGCGGGCGTTGATCAGATCCTCATCCGTCCCGCACTGCAGCCACTGTTCCAGCAGAAGCAACAAGGGAAGACACGGCGAACACTCAAAGGCCGAGGCCCTTTGGATGTCTTTACGCTGCTTCGAAACCGGCGGTTCGGCTGCTTACTTGCTAGACACGTCCGTCCGAACTGCACCCTCCTGTTGTCGAGATTCTGGTCCGGTCCGACCTGGTCTGGTCTGGTCTGGTCTGGTCACTTACACGGAGGCCTCAGCATTCTCTCCTCCTTCATGGGCAAACGCCCCCCAAATTGACAGTGGAGCCAGGGGTCCTGGACCCTGCTGCTCGCTGCTCTTCTCTGCCCTCGCCACCATCCCACACGCTCGTAAACTTTTCTCCCTCTTCTCCGCCGCCGTTCCTTTGTTGTCCCTTTCGCCGGGCTTCAATCAGGTCAGGCAAGAGGGAGAAAAAACTTTCTGTTGGGAAATTTGTTGAGCCAAGACCCTAGTCGATCCCGCCTCCCTTCTCTTCCCCACGTGCGTCCCCACTTCTGGGGCGCCTCCGTGCCTGCCCCAAGCCCTGGTTGGCCCGAGCGCCCGGATCGCGTCCCCTGCCGCAGAGCCGCCCGCAGTTAGGACGGCGCCTCTAGCATTGCAAGACCAGGTACGGAGGACTCGTACAGGGAGCACACAGCAAGCATCAGTGGGAGCGAGCCGAATTTGTTGTGCAAAAAGCATGTGACAGCCGTTGCCGAGCTGTACCCATCTCCTGATACCAGCGGATTCTTGGGGCATGAGCAAGTGTGGAGCAGGCGTCTGAAGTGCGTTTGAGTCGACTGCCTGTTACCGTCCTCCAGCAGAGATCCAAACAATCACGGATCTTTCGAGCTTTGTGAGCCCGTTGAGTGTATTCTGCATAGCTTGTTTCGGGTGCTCATCCTAGTTGTATGAGTTCCGATTCCGAAGCTGTTCAGCTGTTCGCCATGGCCGTATGTACTCGTACATTCACCTGAGCTCCGTGCGTGCCCACCACCTACCCTAGACCCAACGCTTTGCAATGGCCCTTTCGAACAGCAGCGCCAGGAGCCCACTGCAGTTGAAGCTCGGGCAATAGTCATGATTATCATTTATTATACATGCTTTTGCTTGACTGTGGTCGCATCATGCGAGCCCAATTGCACCGTTCTGTCCACTCAGCTCAATGACACCCTGAACTTAATAGTGAACAGCATGAATTAAACCACGTACACGCGTTCACCAAACAACCAGGCATGTGTAAGGAAACCTTCGTACAAACTCCCATATCGTTGCTTCATCATGACACACCTTTATGACTATGGAACATGTCCCACAGATTTTGCTCATCATCATCATCATCAACCCTCATCAACATGGTACCCATGAATCAACGCCATCAGTGCAATGCTTCCCAAGAAACGCCCAGCTCAAACGCTACTTGCTACATAAAATCGTAAACCGAAACCACCGAGACGCTCCCCTCACCACGGCACCAGCTTCCCGTCGCTCTCAATCACCTGCCGCAGCCGCTGGGGCATGAATTCCACCCAGACGTTGATGCGCTCCTGGGGCAGGAGGCCCGCCCACGCCTCGCGCGCCGCCTGCCGGAGCGTCTCGTCGTCCCAGTCCCGCAGCGGCTCCTCCCGCTGCCACTGCTTGTGCGGCGGCCACAGCGAGTCGAGCGGGCTCAGGTCCGGGCTGTCGCCGCAGTTGAAAAAGTGCCGCAGGCCGGCCGCCTCCTTCCACTGCTGCACCGTGTTGACCTTGCTCAGCCCGCCGTGGGCAAACGCCTCGCCGTCCTCTTCCAGCACAAACGTCGTCGCCGCCGGCGGCGCCTGGCCCCCCTCGTCGGCCTGCAGCCACGGCTTCACCGTCTTCTCGAGCACCTTGTCCTGGTAGTCGGCCATGCTGATGGTGCCGGAGCAGTTGGGGCTCGTCGACTCCTCGTAGAAGACGAGGTCGCTCTTGAAGCCGTACCCGGCGGCGACCCACGCGTGCAGCCGCTTCACGTCCCGCGGCCGGTTCGCCTCGGGCAGCTGGCCGCACCCCGGGCAGAACTTCTCCCCCGGCCGCGGCAGCAGGCGCATCTTGCCGTCCAGGCCGAAGCCAAAGTGCAGCTCGATGCTGAACCGCACAAAGCGCCAGTCGTGCACCTGGGGGTACGCCTCGAGCATGCGCCTCGCGTACTCGACGCGCTTCTCCCGGCACTTGCTGTGCACGAGGCAGCGCCCGCAGCCCAGGCACCGCCGGTATCCCAGCGTGCCCATGGTGCGGTGCAGCGTCCGCGGGTTGCACGCCATCTCGACGTTGGCCGCCTCGGCCAGCCCGGCCCAGTTCAGGCCGACGTCCTCGTACTGCTCGTCCCACAGCACGTTCTCCATCTTCTGCTGGTCGGCCTCGCTGACCTTGGCCGGCCGGCCCCGCGTCTCCTCCCACTCCGGGTCGTTGCGCTTGGACGCCGGGAGGCTCAGGGCCGCGTATCCCTGGGACCGCGACAGGTCGAAGTGGCGGAAAATGGCCGACTTGTTGACGGGGAGGCCCTGCGACTCGAGGTACGAGATGGTGCCCCGGACCATGGCCTTTTTCGGCGTGTCGCCATGCTTGTAGCCGGCGGGGGGCATGCTGGGCCGATCGGCCACCGAAGAGCAGCAGCTGCTACGAGTAAGGTGAGTCGTGGACAGAAGTGTGTGGGTGTTTTTGTCTGGCTTCAAGTGGACGGACGAGCTGGTGGCGCGTCGTTGGACGAAACGGCACGTCTCGCAACATCACGTGATGCGTTCTTGTTGCATCTCACGGCGATCGAGCCAGGATGAGCTCGTTTGGTACAAGGATAACTAGCCGCGCAACGTCACACGAAGTAATTCCTTCGGTCGCAGCTGAATGTGTGCATTATGTCGTAAATATGTATATCGGTTGCTCGAAGCTCCAGCCGGTCGCTGCGAGCTGAGCATCAGGGCATCTGGACCAGGCTTCTCGAATCCAACTGTTTGTCCAACCCTGCGTCCGTTCAATGCCACGAAATTAAAGAATAAACAATTGTCTCCCGGCTGTCGACAGCCGAGCATGTCCGAATAGAAGACAAATCCAAAAAAGGCAGCCTCACAAGTCGCCTCGAGCCCGTATAAACACTCTCTCAGCACCAGTCAACCACCAATTTTCCTCCCCCGAGACAAACCGTCGAGACAACGCCAAGCACGGTCGACCACACATGCCCCCATCTATACCTTGATATACATTACCGCTGTAAATCAGACCGAGAATTATTGCGTCATTATTGTTAAAAAAAGTATCCCCAAGATCCTGGCCGAAGAATTGTGACTCTTCCTAAGCCTTGCCGGCATCGCGGACAGACCGCATGAAGCGGGCTTCTGCCCCAACCTCCCCGACGGTTCGCGTTGACGATCTGGCAGTTTCGGATTTCGACAGGACCGCCTTCACCTCGTCCGCCGTCTTGCTGCCGAGGAGCGCCATCTCGCGGGACAAGAGCACGGCTACCGCGGCACGGACAAGCAGGGCATCGCCCTCAAACACGTACACATCCCACAATCTGGCCGCTTCGTCGATGGCCAGGTACGAGGTGAACATGCTCATGAATAGATCGCCGAGGTAAAGCTCCGGCTCCACGTCTTCGACTGTTTTCGTGAGGTGCTCGTACAGGGCGATCGACTTGTGGCTGAGCGTTTGCATGACGAGATTGTACGCCGAGGCTTGGGCGCCCAGGTCGGATGTGTAGAAAGATAGGGGTAGCGGCCGGTTGAGGACGTTGGCGAGGGCAGTGAATGCAGTCTCCGGGCTCGGGAGGTTCAGCAGGAGTAACGCCGCAATAGTCTGGAGGTGCTGGTCAGTAGGTCTGCGCAAGGAAACTGGGGGAGCTGGTCAAACTCACATTGCAGCCAGGCGCGTAGCCAATGTCGTTTCTGTACATGGCGTACGCACTCAGCACGTCCACCAAGGCCTGGTGCAGAGGTCCGCCCACTTCGAAGATGCGCAGCTCCCTCCACGTTCGCTCACCCGCATCCTTGCGAATCTGCTCAAACCACTTGGACCTCTTTACATCCTCCGCATCGCCCCTGTCCATCTTCACCCGGGCTTCGAGATCGTGGGCACGCGACAGGGCCGTGTGGAAGGATGCCTCCGAGAGCCCCAGCTCGTTGCCAATGGCCCGCGTCCAAACGGCGCCGCGGCTGCGTGGGGCGATGCCTCTCCACCACATGTCCCGGGTTCTCCGCTCCCGGATGGCGTCGTTCCACCGAGGGATGATGTCGTTTTCCCAGATGTGCATCGTGTTGCCTGCATTGCTGTCTCTCGACTCGGTGTTGACTCTGCGGGCAGCCTCACGCCGCTCGTCGGCCTTGGCGCTGGCAGCCATCATCTTCTGATACTCCCGAAGGTGTTTCTTCTCCTCGGCGGGATCCTTCGGGGGCAGCCACGAGGGTCGCGTGCGGCTGAGGACCGCCTCCTTCTCCTTGGAGATGGGCAGAGGATCAACCATGATGTTGGTCCGCCGAAGGGGAGGGAGCTCGGGCGTCGAGGACTTGACTCTATCCCTCTTGTCGTACACATGATCGACTGGCGTCTGGCTCGAGTTCCACGTGTTGGGGCGGCCAGAGGCAGAGGGTCGCCTGGCGTATTGCACGTCCAGTTCGTCGGCATGCTCCTCCAGCTTCTCTGTCAGGGCTTTCGCCTCTGCGCTCAGCTCGGCCAGGGCGGCGTTCCAACTTTGAGCCCTGTTTTTCAGTGGACTCGGCGGAGGCCTGTCGGAGGCATCCGATTTCCACGACGGGGAACGTAGCGATCCTTGGGCCTGCGCTACAGGCGGCGTTCCGTTTCCAATGCTGCGCACACGCTCCTTGGGCGCGCGGTCGCGGTCGCGGTCGGGAGAGGGGGAAAGGGACGGTGCTCGGCTCGGGGGACGGTCGTGGGCTGGGCGGGGTGAGATGGGCACGTTGTCCAGGACGATGCCCTCAGGGATGTCATCGCCATCGTCTTCGTCGCATTCGTGCTCGAGCTCTTCGAGGGTCTTGCGGTAGTCGCGGTTCGCCTGCCAACTGCCACGCCTGGGTTTGGGAGGGAGGTTCGGGTCTCTGGGGTTCAGCGACAGGCCCGGGCTTGTGCTCCGGTGCCGCCGCGAGACGGGCAGCGAGGTGGTCGAGTGCACCTTTGTCAGGGACAGCGGCCGCGGGCTGGTCAGGACGGTCAGGCTGGTACTCCTCGGATTCGAGGCGAGGAGGTTGTTGTGCAGGTTGGGGAATGACCGGCGTGGCCTGGGGGCCCGTTTGCCCGCGGCGAGGTTTCTGCTCGACAGAGCGGTCGGGACGGGGCCGGGCCGCAAGGAGATGTGGGAAGGACTCTTGAGGGTGACATTGTCGTCGTCGAGGCCAATGTCCTCGAAGTGGCTGACATCGGCGAGGACGCTGCCGTCGTCGCTGTTGAGCGACTGGAAGGAGGACGACTTGGAGCTCTTGGACGTGGTCATGCCTGGAGGGGAGCCAGGGCTCGAAAGAACGGCGGGGCCAGTAATGGTGACGCCTTGCTCGCGAATCATGGCTGGTGCTGCTGATGCTGCTGCTGCATTGCAGTGCCTTGCAGAGCCTAGCTGAGCGCCACGCCTTGCTGCAGGGGCGCTGCGCTCGCGGTCGAGAACGAGGAGGCCAGCGACCGGGTGTATGTATGAATCGGCCTATACGAATCACCGCTGGATGGACGGATGGAGGGGATGGTCTGTATGCGCCGAGAGGTCGTCAAAGTGGCGCGCGGGGGCCGTTTGACGTTCCAACGGCTGGTGTCGTGCGCCGCTGATGAGGAGGGCCGATGGGGGTTGAAACGGTTATTAACGACTGAATGGCCCTGGTGATGATAGCGGCGCGCGGAAAAGCCAAAAAAAAGAACGAACGACGTCGGCGACGGAAAAGGAAAAACGCAGAGGACAAAAGGGCTGTCGAGGTCGAAACGAGGGATGATGCTGATTGAAGCGAGAGTGAGAGTGAGAGTGAGAGAGTGAGAGTAACAAGAGAGGGAAAAAGGGCACGAGCAGAATGGCGGCGCTTGCTCCGCGGCGGTGGTGATGACGAGACAGGAGGAGGAGACGAGGCGCGCGCCAAATCTGGGCCAAGCGACCAGTGGGAAGCAGGATTGCGCTCCTCAGGAGCTGGTGCCAAGGCCCCGGCAGGTACCTCCCTGCGGTGATTCCGCGCAGCGAGTGACTTGCAGCAGAGTTTTGGATGGTGGAAGGTCTCCATGTCCCGCCCGTCCCGGGGCAAGGCGCTGTGTGTGCGTGAGCGTCTCCGCCTTTCAGCAGCAGATGAGATGGGCCTTTCCCCCTCTGGATTGGGCCGTGAGGATGAGGCAGCCCAGTCTGTGAGCGGGGCCGAGCGAGAGAAACAGGGGAAACAAAGCATTCGCCGATGTCGTTATCGTGGTGTTGCTGCTGTCCCAGTCGGTGCCTTGACTTACAGCTGCAGCTGCTGCTGATGGTATTGTCCACTGGCTACAATGCGCACAACGAGACGGCACGGCCCTGAATCAATGGGCTGTTTGTACTTTTCAGTTTGCCTCTCAACGCAACGTCGAGTCGTGCCTGTGGCTGCCGCACCAGCAACCCGTTACACGTCCGGTTTCCCCGGCTTGCAAGGAACCGCATCCCTGTGATGACCCAATCTCACCCCATCAGGACAGACTCTTGTTGTTTTATTGCCCTCACCCTCTTGCTACTAGCAAGTACGAGTAGTCATTGATTCGGGCAACTTACAGAGCATTCAGGCTCTCGTCGTTGGAAGTCTCGTGGTGGGCGCGATCGACAGGGGCCAGAGACAAGGCTAAGAAAAGCACCGGTCCACAGCATCCTGCGATCGATCGTGAGCGCAGCATTTTATGCTTTCTTCTTGTGGAGGCGTGACACGTGCCCAGCCTCGATTGCAGGCGTGCCAAGGCGTTCGGTTCAGGGTACCGCTGGCAACGTACGAGCAGGGACGAGCAGGGCTGGCTGCGATGAGGACCGGCGGGTGGACGTGGCAGCAGTATTTGACTGTTTTGGAAATGCCAATCGAGGGCAATGTTGTTGATCCAGCAACATCAACTCGGAGATGAACGGCACGGCAGAGAAACAAACCCACCCTTGTCGAAGCAGATGCACTCGCGCCTGACTGCATGGCGAATTCACCTGGTCAGAACGGACCATGAGAGTCCTCTTTGTATTCAGCTGTATTTCCCTTTATACCGCCGCCATCTCTATGGTATCATCAAGAGTACTATCATGAACCCATCTATCCCCCACGGCCACCTTTACATCCGCTCGCGCCTCCTAGGGGCGGCTCGGATGATGTCGTCTACTCTGAGGAGAAGCTGCGCAGCTGTTAGTCGCGGCTCAAACCACATGCACGCAGGATCCAGAACGGGGCGCATCTCTTACCTCGGCCGCTTCGCTGGCGGATGAAACCACCGCCCTCTTCAGCTTGTAGCTCTCAATGACGCCAAGGTCTCGCATGTCCGTGATGCCTCCGCCGGGCGTCGTCAGGTCGAGTCCGTACGTCGTCAGGCCGTCGTAAATGGCCTTTCGGAGCCGTGCGACAAGGTCGCCAGAGTCCAGGCCGGCGTTGTCGGCGAGGATGGTCGGCAGTTGCCGCAGGGCCACGGCAAAGCTCGACACTGCCATCTGCTTCTTGCCCTCGATCCGCGTAGCGGCCCCCTCTACTGCCTTGGCCATGACCATCTCTGCACAGCCGCCGCCCAGCGTCGTTCTCGGCTCGATGACGGTCTGCGACAGCACGGCCAGCGCATCGTGCAAGCTTCGCTCCGCCTCGTCCAGCAGCTGCTCCGTCGCACCTCGCAACACGATTGTGCACGCCTCTCCCGCCGACACACCGGAGAACTTGATCAATGTGTCCTCGCCGATGATGACCTCCTCGATCGTGTCGCACTGGCCCAGCTTCACCTGCTCGGGGTGGTCGAACGTAGAGGCAATCTCGCCGCCAGTCACCAGGGCCAGCCGCTCGATGCCATCGAAATCGGCATGCTCAATGGACATGATGCCCGCGTCGGTGAACAACTGCTCCGGCCAGTTGTAGATGAGCTGGCGGTTGATGAAGCAGTTGATGCCGTGCGCCTTGATCTTCTCCACCTTGGCCTTCATCTTCTCCTTCTCCGCCTTCTCCAGCTCCGCAAGCTTGCTCGTCGAGCCGACCTTGACACGGGCTCCAAAGATCTTGACCTTGTCCGTGTCCATTGACGTGTTCGCCACCAGGATCTTGGCCTTTTCCAGGCGCTTCGGCTGGTTCACGCCAATCTTCTTGTCCAGGATGAAGCCCTCGTCGAGGTACGACTCGCTGAGCTTTCCTCCGGCCTTCTTGATGATCTGAATGTGGCTGAGGTCCGACGACTTCTTTAATCGGAGCACGGCGTCGCAGGCGAGCTGGGCAAAGTGATCGCGGTCCTGGGCCAGGACCTTGGAGCTGAGAGTGGTACGGGCAATGGCCAGCAGGTCGTTTCGGAAGGCCTCGGGGCTCTTGCTGTGATCCACCGCGGACTCCGTAAGAGCCTTGAGCGCGGCTTGGCTGGCTATTCTGTAGCCCTCGATGATGGTTTGCGGGTGAATCTTCTTGTCGACAAGCTTCTCGGCCTCTCTCAAGAGCTCGGCGGCCAGCACGGTCACCGACGTCGTGCCGTCGCCAACCTCGTCGTCCTGCACCTTGGAGATGTTGACCAACACCTTGGCGGCCGCGTTGTCAAGGGCAATGGACTTGAGGATCGTAGCACCGTCGTTCGTGACCATGATCTCGCCGGTGGATCTGCAAGTCCGTGTGTTAGGAGGAACTTGGAGCGGAGAGAGGGGCAGAAGGGCGACTCACGCCGACTGGAGAATCTTGTCCATGCCCTTGGGACCCAGAGTGCTCTTTACCAAGTCGCCGACGGCGATGGCACCGACAAAGGCCGAGAGACGCGCATTCTCGCCCTTTTCCTCGGTTGTGCCCTCCTCGAAAATCTGCGTCGGTTGGAAAGACTGAGGAGCATCGTTGGGTTAGTCACGGAGCCGAGCCGGCACGCGGGCACGCAGCATCCAGCATCGCAGAGAACCAGACGTACCATGGTGGGCTGTTCAAGGGCCAGGAGGCAGTCCGATCAAGACCTGGAGATTTGGTCGTTGTGCTGGGTTGACTATCAAACTCAAGGCTGCCGTTTTTCCAAAGAGCTGTCTCGACCCCTACTTCGTACTCCAGACCTGACCTCAGCACTGCTGGGAGCTGCAAAATCGACAACCCCACCACCGCCAACGACCCACGTGACTTGCCCCTCGGTCGGAAAAATCGCGGTCAAGGAACATCGCTTCTCCGCCGCACACTTTGCGGAAACTGAACAACACCAAATTTGTGCTGGACCAGCCGTTGCGCCTGCGATCCTCGACCCCAGCCCACGCCCTGTGCTGCCAGCTGCTGACGACTGCGACGCCGAGCACAGTACACCTTTCGACGGAGATTCCACCAGACAGGCTCTCCGGAGACCACGGGCCAAGCCACCGCCAGTCGCCTCTTCAACTTTTCGAGACTGCCCAAGCGGGGCATTTTTGCACCCCTCCTTGAACAAACCCGAACAAAGACAGCCAATATGGCTCCCTCTTTCGATCACTTGCGCGAGGCCGACCTCGACGACGACGAGTTCAACGAGGATGACATCGACATCTCCGACCTGCGAGAGAAGTTTGAGGTTCAGCTGGAGCAGGGCTACGACACATTCGTTGTCATCGATGGATTGCCCGAAGTCAACGAGGAGCAGAAGCCCAAGCTGGTCAAGTTCTTGCTGAAGAAGCTGAACTCGGTCGGCAAGACCCGGGAGGACCTGATATACATGCCCATGGGCGAAGATGGAAAGTCTCTACGGTGAGTTTGAGCCCTCAATCGTGGGACGTGGAACGTCGCTGACACGGCTTGTGTAGATTTGCCTTTGTGGAGTACTCCTCCGCGGCCGAGGCCGCTGCCGCGACCCGACAGCTGGACATGGTCCCCCTGGACAAGAAGCACACGCTGCGAGTGAACAAGATGACTGACATCGAGCGCTACGGAGGCGAGGGCCGCATCGACGACAAATACTACCCCCCTCACATCGACGAGTTCGTCGAGAAGGAGCACCTCCGATGGTGGCTGAAGGACCCCTCCGGCCGCGGCCGCGATCAGTTCGTCATGTACCGCGGAGACACTGTTGGCGTCTTCTGGAACAACGAGCGCGACGCGCCCGAGAACATCGTCGACCGCCAGCACTGGACAGAGACCTTCCTCCAATGGTCGCCGCTCGGCACCTACCTGACGTCTATTCACGCCCAAGGTGTGCAGCTGTGGGCTGGTCAGTCGTGGACGAGACAAGCCCGGTTTGCGCATCCCTTCGTCAACCTCGTCGCCTTCTCCCCCAACGAGAAATACTTGGTCACTTGGTCTAACAGGCCGATCTCGATTCCCGATTCGGGCCACCCGGCCTTGTCGATTGACGACGACGGCAAGAACTACGTCATCTGGGACATTGCGACGGGCGCGCCGCTTCGGTCGTTTGCCAACCTGGACCTCCCCAAGGCGGAGGAGGGCAAGCCGATGCCCAAGCTGCAGTGGCCCGCTTTCAAGTGGTCCTCGGACGACAAGTACGTCGCGCGACTGACGCAAGGCTCCTCCATCTCGGTGTACGAGCTCCCCAGAATGAACCTCGTCGACAAGACCAGCATCAAGATCGATGGCGTCATGGACTTTGACTGGGCGCCGGCGACGCCGCAGCGAGACAGTGTCAAGAGCTACGAGCAGCTCATCTGCTTCTGGACCCCCGAGATCGGCAGCAACCCGGCCAAGGTCGGCCTCATGAGCATCCCGTCAAAGGAGATTGTGCGAACCCTCAATCTCTTCAGCGTCAGCGACGTCAAGCTCCACTGGCAGTCGGACGCGGCGTATCTCTGCGTCAAGGTCGATCGCCACTCCAAGTCCAAGAAGTCTCAAGCGACGACGCTGGAGATCTTCCGCATCAAGGAGAAGGGCGTCCCCGTCGAGGTTGTGGACACGATTAAGGACACCGTCATCAACTTCGCATGGGAGCCCAAGGGTGACCGATTTGCCATCATCACCACCACAGAACCCGTTGGCCCGACTGCTGTGCCTCCCAAGACGGCCGTCTCCTTCTTCTGCCCCGAAAAGAACAAGGGACCGGTCGCGGGTAACTTCAAGCTCCTCCGTACCCTGGACAAGAAGAACAACAACGCCATCTACTGGTCGCCCAGGGGGCGTTTCGTGGTCTGCGCGACGATAGCCAACCAGCAGAGCGCGGACCTCGACTTCTTTGACCTGGACTATGAGGGCGAAAAGCCCGAGTCGGACAAGGACCTCACCGCCAACCTTCAGCTGATGAACACGGGCGACCATTACGGCGTGACGGATGTGGAGTGGGACCCCTCGGGTCGATTCGTGGCCACGTGGGTGTCCATGTGGAAGCACTCGGTGAGTTCCCCGGGCCACGGAATGTGGTGACCGACAAAGGCAAAACGTAAAGCATGAACTGACAGTTGGACAGATGGAAAACGGCTACCACATCTACGACTTCAAGGGCGAGGCTCTGCGAGAGGAGCCCGTGGAAAAGTTCAAGCAGTTCCAGTGGCGACCGCGACCGGCGACTCTGCTGACCAAGGACGAGCAGAAGCTGGTGCGCAAGAACCTGCGCGAATACAGCCGGGTGTTTGAGCAAGAAGATGCGGACCGCGGTGCCTCGGCGGATCTCGCGGTCGTCGAGGCGCGTCGGCGCATGCTGGAGGAGTGGTGGGCTTGGCGCGAGGAGGTGGAGGGCGATACCGCAGAGGACCGGGCCGCGCTTGGCCTGCCCGACGATCCCCATGCTGCGCTGCTCGAGGCGAAGACGAAGGAGATGCAGGGCTCCGGCGACGCGGAGGACCGGGTCATCGAGGAGATTGTCGAGGATGTGCTGGAGGAGAACGAGGAGCTGGTCCCATAGAGCGGCTGGCCTTGAGCGTCTTTGCATGGGCAGGGAGGTGCATTCATTGGTTGTACTGGTAAAAATAAAGTCGGTCAAGATCGGGCTCTCTAATGACATTGTTCAAGATTCCCAGTCAATGCAGTGAATGCCGGGCTGGGCGATTAGACTGCTTTCTGTGACAAGAGGTCGATGTAAAGGCAGATCGACGTGGAGCTCTACTTTAGAAACCCGGGGGTGGATATGAGAACCAGGAACATTACCACGGATTGACGGACGGAGTACGGACTACTTACTACTTCGCAGGTAATCCGTACTTCGTGCCAATTGGCAAGTGAGTGCTGTGCCTCTCTGGTGTTGGTACTTCGTACGGACTACTCGTACACCTCATCGGCATGATGTGCCCGGCAACACAAAGTTGTCGCATCTCACTGCGTGCCCGGGAAAGGAATGGACTGGCGCTTACTTTCACAAGCCAGGCACAGTGCCTTGTTCTGTGTGCCACAAACAGCTTGTGGTGGGCGGGATGAAGCGAGCCAGTCGTCGAGCTGGGCAGGGCAGTCCCGCACAAGA
The DNA here is from genome assembly GCA_000750105.3 of Tolypocladium sp. Sup5 PDA-1. NCBI lineage: Eukaryota > Fungi > Ascomycota > Sordariomycetes > Hypocreales > Ophiocordycipitaceae > Tolypocladium > Tolypocladium sp. Sup5 PDA-1. The sequence goes on from JPHH03000047.1 coordinate 191,568, forward strand.
AATGGGTCAGAGGCAAAGGCCATGGCTACGAGTAAGGCGTCATGCACTGTGCCTGAAATGATACGATTCGAAAAGTTTATCAGCGAAAAGACCCTTGGGAGCCCGGCTGAAGCAGGCCGTGAGCGAGCTTAGGCATTTAGGCATTTCTACCCTGCATGATGTGTGTTTCAGGACATGTCGAGTTGGTGGAATGTTGGACGAGGAGGGCTTGATGCCGAAAATTAACTCGGCTTGCGTGGCTCACCAACACCGCAAGTGCCGTACCGGTACGGGCTTCGGGCTTCATCATGCACGGCAAATGCCTGAACAAACGCCCGAACACCGTATCGGTACATGGGATACAGTGCGGAGCGGCGCACCCAACGCCTGCCTGACACGCATGTACAGCGCGCTACAGCACGCCGGCGCACAGTGCGTCTTGCCTTGGCGCGCTGGAAGAGCACAGAAGTTGGATGAGGTGACGAGTTACCTTACACATGCACCGGCCAGCCCCAGCCATCCAGCTACAGGCCACTTGGAAAGCCCTCATCCCGCCTCCTGCCAGCACCTCCCTGGAATCCATTCGCACCTCGACCTCAACAACCTACAAACACAATTAGGCTTCCATCGTCTGCCGTCCACGCAGCGCCATCTTGAATCGTTTCCGCACCAGCGTTCATTCATATCGTCTTTCGCTTCTACGACTACACCGGTTTTCCCGTGCTGCCGGTTCCAGCTGCGGAGTCCGCGCCCTGGAATGGCCTCGCAACGGCTTGAGCGCCTAGCTTGATCGACCCAGGCGCACAGCACAACACCTCGAGCCTCCATGTGATCGGCCGGCTCCCGGAATCGCCTCTACGAGATGCTGCGACGGCGCCCAAACGAGGGACGGGGGTCCTCGCAACAGCAGAAACTCCTCCTCGCCTTCGCCTTCTTCCTCCTCCCTTGGCTCCAGCTCGCCGACGCTCAGCAGCAGCAGCAGCAGCAGCAGCAACAACAGCGCCAGCCACTCCAGCAGGTCGTGCCCTCCATCCTCCCCCACGCAGGAGTTCGCAGCGACAGCAGCCAGCAGGTCCCCGACGGTGCCGCCGTCCATAATCGGGCTGCCGCGTACTTGGACAATCGAGAAGACGATGCCGCCGCTGCCGACGACGACGACGCCAGCCAGGGTGCTCGCGAGAAAAAGGAGCCGTCATCGGCTTCGAGGAAACACGAACGATTGGTTGACCGAGCCAAGCAGCAATACCGTCGGCAGCCAGTCGATAACAGCAACAAGAAACCCATCACCAACAGCAAAAAGCACGTAATCATCCCCGACGATGCGAGCGCCATCGTAACTTTGGCTCCGGCTCAGTCCGTACGAGCACCAAATCCCCCACGACATCAACGGCCCACCAGCACCCCTGCTACCGGGCTGACCTCGCCGCAGTCTGCGCGGAGTCTGGAGGACTGGGAAGTAGAAGACTTTGTTCTTCTGGCGACCGTCGATGGAGACCTCTACGCCAGCGACCGCAAGACGGGCAAAGAGCGCTGGCACCTCGAGGTCGACCAGCCCATGGTCGAGACCATACACCACCGCGCCAACAACTCGGTCCTCGACGACGACTACAGCCCCGTCGACCACTACATCTGGGCCGTCGAGCCCAACCGCGACGGCGGCGTCTACGTCTGGATCCCGACTCCCGATGCCCGCCCCCGCGCCACCGGCTTTACCATGAAGCGCATGGTCGAGGAGCTGGCCCCCTACGCCGACGAGGAGCCGCCCGTCGTGTACACCGGCGACAAGAAGACGACCATGATCACCCTCGACGCCGCTACGGGCCGGGTCATCAAGTGGTTTGGGTCGAGCGGTTCGCACATCAACGAAGCCGAGAGCTGCCTCCGACCCAACACTCTGTACGACAGCGGCGCGGGAGAGTGCAGCTCCACGGGCACCATCACCCTAGGAAGGACCGAGTACACCGTCGGCATCCAACGGCGAGACGGCCGGGCCATTGCGACCCTCAAGTATGCCGAGTGGAGCCCCAACAACTACGACAACGATCTCCTCCAGCAGTACCACGTCTCCCTGGACAGTCGCTACATTACCAGCCAGCATGACGGCAAGGTGTATGCCTTTGACTATGCTCGCGCTGGTAATGCGGCGCCGCTCTTCAGCCAAAAATTCTCTGCACCGGTTGCTCGCGTCTTTGACGTCTGCCGGCCCTGGGACGCGGCCGCAGAGAGCGACCCCGAGCTCATTGTTCTCCCTCAGCCGGCGATGCCGTCCCAGGACGAGAGCAGCAGCAGCATCTTTCTCAACCAGACTGAGGGTGGCAGTTGGTACGCACTATCGGGCCGCGCGTACCCGCTCATCATCAACGCGCCCCTGGCCCAGGTTACCTATCCGGGGTGGTGGGATGTGGCCTCTGCGTGGGACAGCTTGAACGACGACTCGATTTCGAAGGCGCTGGTGGGCACACACTCCCTTGAAACGTTTCGAAACGACGGTCGCCAACTGCCAACACTCCCGGGAAAGCTTCCCGAGGGCAGCGAGGGCCCCGACAACGAATCCATCCTTCCCGAGTTACCAGACGGTGGAGAGGAGGAACCTACAATCATCAACAAGGTCAAGGGGCTTCCGCAGAGCGCCGCCAACAGTGTTATGGACTTCATCAAAAACCCAATTCTCTTCCTCCTCTTCTTTGCCGCTCTGATATACAACGAGAAGAAGCTCCGACGGTCGTATCACCGCTGGCGCACGAACGGCATCAGCCTGAGAGATACTCTTCTCTACCTGACGTCCGATGCGTCGGCCGACAAGGAGGGCAAGCTTCGCGTTGACGTCACAGATGAAACCCGAACCGCACGACCCATAAACGAAGAGAGCGAGGAGCAGGCGAAGAAGAGAGCTCAGAACCCGTCGCCTGCCGAGGGAGCCCGGCCAGGCAAGGTCCAAGAGTCTGACGAGTTCACCGACAAGCAGGCAGAAAACGGTACCTCGGAACCGAATCAAGATGAGGCTTCCCAAAACGACTCGGCCGAGGCCTCGCCACCAGGTGGTGCGCCAGAGAAGAAGAAGAAGGCGCATCGCGGACGACGAGGCGGCGTTAAGCACCGCAAGGGCCGGGCTCGTGATGCGTCGCAGTCACGAGATGACGAGGAAAGCCCGACGACAGTGGAAGAGGCCGTCAACAACGCCAAGAAGCTCGGCGACAGACCAAGCCTGGAGCCCGACGTCATGACGGTGGCCAATGATATGCAAGCGGTAACTGGCTCGATCATCAGGATGGGCAACATCGAAGTCAACACCGAGGTGCAGCTGGGCACAGGAAGCAACGGCACATTGGTCTTCGCCGGGAACTTCGACGGACGGGAGGTTGCGGTGAAGCGAATGTTGATACAGTTCTATGACATTGCGTCTCAGGAAACGAGGCTCCTGAGAGAGAGCGACGATCATCCCAATGGTCGGTGCCCTGCGCTTTTGTTCTCGCTGCTCTGCCTAGCGCTAACAACCATTACAGTCATCCGGTACTACTCGCAGCAAACACAGGGCGGCTTCCTCTACATAGCGCTCGAGCGCTGCGCCGCGTCTCTGGCGGATGTGGTGGAGAGGCCGCATGTATTCCGCGAGCTGGCAAACGCCGGTAGGACCGATCTTCCGGCCGTGTTGTACCAAATCACCAACGGCATGAGCCACCTTCACGGGCTGCGAATCGTCCATCGGGATCTGAAGCCCCACAACATCCTCGTCAACATGGGCAAGGACGGCAAGCCGCGAATGCTGGTGTCTGATTTCGGCCTGTGCAAGAAACTCGAGGGCGGACAGTCTTCCTTTGGAGCCACGACGGGTAGAGCTGCTGGAACATCGGGCTGGCGGGCACCCGAGCTGCTGCTTGACGACGACGCGCGTGACACGGGCATGGTTGATGCCAGCACGCACAGTGGCTCCGGGTCGGTGCTCGTGGGAGACGGTACAATGTCCAGCACCCGACGAGCGACGCGTGCCATTGACATCTTTTCGCTCGGTCTTGTCTTCTTTTACGTCCTGACCAACGGCTCGCACCCGTTTGATTGCGGCGACAGATACATGCGCGAGGTCAACATCCGCAAGGGCAGCTACAACCTCCGGCCGCTCGATTCCCTGGGCGACTTCGCGTACGAGGCCAAGGATCTCGTTGCGTCGATGCTCGAGGCGGACCCGAAGAGGCGGCCCACTGCGCGGGACATCATGTCGCACCCGTTCTTCTGGTCGGCCAAGAAGAGGCTGTCGTTCCTGTGCGACGTCTCGGACCACTTCGAAAAGGAGCCCCGGGACCCCCCGTCGGCGGCCCTCGCCGAGCTCGAGCGGCACGCGCTGCAGGTCACCAAGGGTGACTTCCTGCGCGTGCTGCCGCGCGACTTTGTCGACTCGCTGGGGAAGCAGCGCAAGTACACGGGGTCCAAGCTGCTGGACCTGCTGCGGGCGCTGCGCAACAAGCGCAACCACTACGAGGACATGCCCGAGGCGCTGAAGCGCACCGTCGGCCCGCTGCCCGAGGGGTACCTGGGCTTCTGGACGGTGCGGTTCCCGATGCTGCTGCTCGTGTGCTGGAACGTCGTGTACAATGTGCAGTGGGAGGAGACGGACAGGTTTCGGGAGTATTATGAGCCCGCGGGGCTGTGAGGGTCTTCTTTCAGGTGATGACGGCACGAATCTCAATTTTGTATTGTGGCTTCAGGACAGTTGGACATTTCCTTGGGTACGAGGTTTGCGAGGTACCAGCAGCATGTAGCAAAATGATGAGCGTTGTTTGCTTCCACTACCCTTCTCCGTGGCATCGAGGGAGCGTAGCAGTCACAAGTTCGTTCATCCACGCATCTCACAGAGAGCGAAAACATGCAAGTGCCAAGTCGCCTTGCCATGCGCGGTCCACCAACACACGCTCATCGGAATTCCCACAAAGAAAGGGGCAGCAGCTAGATCAACAAGATTACATACACGTCAGGTATTCCCCAGCAGGGTTTCTCCCCATGTCTCTATCCCCACTGGACGAGCACCTTCTTGCCCTTCTTGCCTCCCTTCTTGCCCTTGCCGCCACCTGCGCCGGCGCCCTCCTGTTCCCCGTCCGCGCCCTCCTCCTCGGCGGCCGGGGTGGAGGCGCCGCTGCCGCCCCACTGGAAGCCCGAGTCGGCGTGGCCGTAGTCCCTGCGGACGCCGCGGCCGGTGCCGTAGCCGAAGATGGTCGTCGTGGGCTTCGGGGCGGCGGGCAGCGCGGGGAACGCGTCCCCGCCGGCGGCAGGGCGCATGCCCGTGGCGGTCCGGGGCTGGGAGGGCTGCGCTGCGGAGCCGACCCAGGACGGCCGCGGGTTGGATGCGGAGGAGGAAGAGCCGGCTGCCGGTAGGGACGGGAACGCAGAGGACGGAGGCGCGCGGACCGCCGGTGGTGCGGACCAGCCCGGGGGTCCTAACCGCGCCGTCGGCGCCGGCCCTCCCAGCCGCGTGCTGTTCTTAAGCTTGAGCACGCGGGTAGAGTGTTTCTGGGACGGCGCCGCCGTGGGGATGGCCGGGTTCGCCGCAGCAGCGTCCCCCCACCCGCTGGAGCTCGACGTCACCCCGTGCATGCCGCTGAGGCCCGGAAGGCTGGGGTAGTCCTCGTTGATGGCCCGCCAGTCCTGCCACGCCTTGCGCAGGCTGTCGGCCTTGGCCTTGTCGTCAAACAAGTCGGCCACTTCCCGCACGAGGGTGCCCAGGGCGTTGGAGGATACGTCGGCGAATAGGGTGAAGAAGGCGTCGATCAGCTGCGGGGCCGTGAAGCCGCCTCTCCGGTACGACGAGATGTGGTCTCGGAAGGCGGCGACCTTGCTGGCGTCGTTGCCGAGGAGGTTGGCTGCCCGCTCGATCACCGAGCTATGGCGGAGGGCGCGGGCGCGCTCTTCCGCGGACAAATTGGACGAGTCGGCCATGGCGAGCGACTCCGTCGGGCTCGCCACGCTGTTCTGGGCGGCGTTGGGTGTCGTCGTAGAGCTCGTGGCTCGAGGTGTGGGCGTCGAGCTGCCGCCTTGCCGGGAGGTTGATGTTTGCGTCGCGGATGGAGCGGGCGCCGTCAGCTGGCCGCCAAAGGTTCGGTTCGACACGGACTGGGCCGAGTGAATGGCCATTTGGCGCTGGAACGCGATCTCGTCGCGACGCAGCGGCTGGGCCGACGTGGGCGGAACAACGTCTTCGTTGGGATCTCTGCCTCTGCCGCCGCCAGCGCCGCCCCGACCTCGCCCCCTATTCCGACCCTCGCCGCCGTCTCTCTGGCCTCTGCCGCCACCGCCCCCTCCCCTCCTCTCCGGCTGATATGATTGTCTGATGTCAAACGCCGAGATGTCCACCAGCCTGGCGTCCCTGCCCGCTGCCTTGCCGGCGTGCTCGCTCAGCTGGTGGGCCTGCAGGTCCAGCTCGGACTCGAAGACGACAAACTTCTTTTCCATGCACTCGCTGTTGGCGCACAGGTAGTGGTCCTTCCTGAAGTGCTCCTCGAGCGCGTTGTAGTCCATGTAGTAGTGAGGCATCCGCGAGTCCCTCCTGTCGCAGAGGAAGCACCGCTCGTGCTTCATGCGGCAGTGCTCGTACAGCTTGTCGTCGTCGTAGAAGCGCTCGCCGCAGAAGCCGCAGAGGGGGTGGCCCTTGAAGCCCGTCTGGTCGGCGGCGCCGGGCTTGTCGTCGCCGTGGCGCATGTGCCGCTCCAGCTCCTTGTCGGAGAAGAGCTCGTGCTCGTGGGTAAAGACCTTTTTGTTGCGGGTGCAGAGGTCGCACATTCGCTTGCGGTGGACGGACTTGACGTGGCGGTGGAGGTCTGGCCAGCCGAGGCCGGCAAAATCGCACGAGCCATCGGGGCAGTTGTACCGCAGGAGCAGGACGGTATCGCCCACGATGTCCTCCTTGGTGTACTTGATGCCGATGTTGCTGTCGGTAGTGGTGATGTCCTTGTCCGAGTAGTCCTCGAACCGCTTGTCGGCGTCGTCGGTGAAGATGACAAACGGAGCCGGGGTCTAACGTCACCAACGGGTTAGCAGCTGAAGCACGGCGTGAGTGGGATTCGACTCAGAGGGGGACGTACTCGGCAGTGGGCGCAGTCCTTGGTCTTGTAGAGGGCCCTCATCCGCAGCCCACAGATGTGGCACGTCGTGTGGTTGCAGGGAGCGATGGAGTGGTGCGCTACGGGGTTTGCGCAGATGAAGCAGACGTCGGCGTCGTCGTCAGCCGCGTCGCCTTCTGTCGCCGCTGCAGCGTCGTTTGAGGGCCGTTGAGCGGCGGCTCCATCGAGCGATTGCTGACGGCCATGAGCTCTCGCAGCGGCGGCGGCAACGTCCTGGGCTGCTGGGTTCAACGGCTGGGTGTTTCCATCGTTGCCGCGATCGTGACCGGCGTTTCCGCTGCCGCCTCCTCTACCTCGTCGCGCGCCGCCGCTTCGGTTGGTGTTGTTGGCGCTGCCGCCTCTACCGCGTCCTCGATGGCGTCCTCTCGAGCCGTCGCCTCGTCCGGACTGAGGGGCTCCTCCTTCGGGAGCCACCATGGCCACGAATGGGCTTTGGCCAGTAGTTGCGAGGGTGGAAATTGTCTCGACCTCGTTCGCTGCGGTTTCGACGAGCGCGGGGACGTGGCGGGCGAGTTTGTTATCGGCTGCTGTCTTTTCCCAGAGCCGGGCGGCGCAGCTGGCGAGTTCCCTGTCGGCTGTCCGGTCTTCAAGCAACCTGAGAGGAGCACCGAGAAGTAGCTGGCAGAGTTGTGTCTGTATGCAAAGGGCAAGCGTCGTGGCGTTGGTCTGGAAGAGGCGCTCGATTTTTTTCTCGTCCGAATATTGCAGTCGAGATCTTGTTGGGTGGAGGGGTAAAGGCGCTGTAGCTTCCCGCTGCGTGGTGGCTCTTATTAGCAGTTGCCCGCAGCCACTGGCACCTGCCGCGAGGGGCAAAAAACGCCTGGAATACAGGGTTCTGATGAGTCAGCCAGCAACGACGGCTGCACCTCGCGGGCACTGCCCACAGCTACAGCGTCGAAAAGAGTCATACGGCGGAAGACCCGAGTAACCCTTGTCATCGAGGGCTCCCGTCAAGGCAGAACAAGTCTAAGCGCTTCATGTTTTGGAATAAATCCGGCATAGCCGTGTATCAACCATATGGACTGTACGGAGTACAAGACCCATGTTTCTCAATATTGCTTTCATCATGGTCCACGTACTCGTAACTCATCCCCAGAATCTGTCTCTAGTCCACCCAACAAGCCGTTGGATGCCGACGGTGTACTTGGTCCTTCCCAGCGTGATGGTGCCCGTGGAGCTGCCGCTATCCGCCTGCGTATATCTCGCTTCTTTCAATATCGTGTTTGTGGATAACTGGCCGCGGCCGTAGACATACATTTCCACGCGGTACTGCCCAACCTCATGCTACGAAACAACACGGCCCAGCACAACGCACGAGCCCCTTCACAACTGCACCGACTGTCACTGCCTTTGTTGCGATCCCATGTAAAATAAAAGAGGCCTTCTCTCATACCAAACCATTCCGATCTGGGTGTAAAGAAAAGCATGATACCAAGCTCCTCGCCCTGTGCTCGCCCTCCCTATGCTACCAACCAGCCCATTCAATTGTGCCAATGACAAACCGCAAATAAATATACCTAGATACTCCCCTGGGCGCCGTAACAGCATATAGTGGTTTTTCTTTTGAAAGCTCTCAGAGGCGGCCATCCTTCCGGTGGCGAGCCTGCTTGACCCAAGGCCGTCGTAGGTCGGGAGACAGGTGCAGCGACAGCTACTCCTCGCCGACTGGGTACAGGTGGTTGCCAATCTCCTTGTTCATGCGGAACATGTCGACCCTGGCCTGCTTGAACACGGCCTGCATCTTGTCGTCGCATCGAATCTGGCGCTTGTCCTTGGGGTCCTGGAGGTCATTTGCCTTGATGTGCTCCCAAAGCTTCTTGACTACTTGCGGGCGAGAAAGCTGTGGTTATCCGCAGTTAGCAACCATTCTCTCACTCCTGTGCGGCGGAACATGGAAGGATCTTGTTCCCGATGCGCCCAGGCGGCATCCCGAGCCAAAGGGGACGACGTCGTAACTTACCGTGGACTCGCCACACAGCGCCCCGAGAGTCTCGCTCAGCAAAAACGGCTTCTGGAAGCCACCACCCGCCTTTCTCTTGGGAGGACCCGAGTCCGCGCTGCCATCAACCTCGCTGTCGTCGCCGTCGCCGACCTTCTTGGCGCTCTTCTTCCGGGGGGCCTTCTTCTTCTTCGTCACCTTTGCCCGGTCACCGCCCCCGCGTGTTGTGCGGGCTCGCGCCAGGCTGTTCTCCTGGGCCTGCAGCTGCGCGGCCAGGCGGGCGTCTGCATCCTCGAGCGGCGATGATCGCTTGGCCTTCTTCTTGGCAGGCTCAGGCGACGCTGACGGGTCGGTCTCGCCAGAATCGGAGACGCCGTTGGCTGCGGCTCGCTTGTTCGACGACGGCTCGGGAACAGACGAAAGGGGGACGTCGTTCGTCTCAGCCCCGGCCCCGGAAACGGCGTCAAAGCGAGCTTCGATGAGCTTCTTGATCGCGTCCTGGAACATGTTAGCAACGTGGATGAGGGGAGACGAAAGCACAGCCGGCAGCGGGGGTCGGTGCTGGTGCATGTCGACCGGCCGGCGGGCTATCGCACCTTTTGGTCGCTCAAGTCGAGGCCGCCCAGGGACACCTCGAGACCCTGGCGGACCTTCTTCCGCGAGATGGTTTCGAGGTCGGCATTCGCGAGGATGCCGTCGATGATGTCCGTGAAGCGCTTCAGCTCCTCGGGGGAGACTGGGGCGGACAGGCATCAGTCAGCATCAGTGCAGCTCCGACGGCGCGGGATACGGCATGGAGATACTCACGTGGGGTGCTCATATTGCCCAGATGCGGCCGAGTGCAGCGTCGAACAAGTGTCGCGGTGCGTCGGGAGCAGCAGTGTCGCTTGGCGGCAGCGAGGAGGCGTCCGCGCAAAGGCCGGTCCGATGGGGGCGGAGGGTCGCGAGCGAGGCGTTGATGGCCGAGCAGTGACGAGCCGAATGCCTCACAGCATAGCCGGCGGCTGGCGTGATGTCCGGTCCGTCAGGCTCCGAGGGCGGCGGCAGCAGCAGCGTGGAGGCAGGTCGGTGCGATGTTACACGATGCTGCACAGAGGCCAGGTAGGGCAGTGCGGTGCCGGCTCCCCGTGCGGTGCAGTGCTGCAGTGTTGTGCCGAAGGAGCGGAGAGGGGATCAGGAGCGCCGCCGACACGACTGGCTCGAACGATGGGCTGGCATCCGCCGACGCAGCAGACAACGGATGGCCTCGGAGCAGGACAGCAGCTGGGCAGAACGCGGCAGGGCGGGCAGGGTATGCGGAACAAGGGACGGGGTCGGAGGCTCCCGCGCGGTGGACGACGACAGACGGCAGAGGTCGCAGCCTTTCGCGTCGGTTTATGTTTTGGCTTGTGCGAGGTGAGAGGCTGTTGGACGGGGCGGAGATCGCGGGAGACCTTGCGATGCGCATCCATCACTATTGTCATGTGTGGCTGGGGCGTGAGGCTGTGGCTGAACAGCGGGCCCGTGTGGGGTTGATGCGGAGGTAGCCGCCAAGTAGCCGCCTGCGCCACAGGCTGCCGTGGCGGGGGCCCAATCATGGCTCCGAATTGGACGTCGTGGCGCAGCCGCCTCAGCGTCAGCCTCGTCACGTGTCCGGCTCGTTCTTTGTCCTCGATCCGGCGACGGTGACTCAACGGTGACATTTATCTTGCGCCTACATGGACGACGCTGGCAAACGTGTCGCACCTCTCTTTGTCGACTAATGACATTTCCAATGCATAAAATCACATCCAGCGCGCATCCAGCTGCCCAGCAGCTCCCCGGTTAGGAGCGCAAGTACTCGCAAACACGGGCCGCCCACCGAACACTGCCCTTGTACGTCCACATGCCCGGCGCGTTGCCCGACTTCAAGCCCTCCACGGCCTCTGCGAGCTCCGGGCCCAGGCCCTCTTCCTTGATCTGGCGTACCGAGTACATGTATGTCTTGAACGAGAAGAGCAGAGCCCGGGTCTGCGGCAGCCGGGTCAGGGTCTGCAGCTCCACCCTGAGGAATGTCTGAATGCGAACGGTGAGTTTCGTTGCCATTGCCTGCATCACATGACGAGTGAGCAGACGTACCTGATCTATGTCTACGCTCCCGTCTGCGCTCATTTCGTCATCCGTGTCATGGCTCTTGCTGTTGAACAGTTTGTCGTGGGTCTGGATTGCCCACTGTCCCATCGCATGCGTCAGCACAGCTGCTACCCTCTCGCGGCGCCAGGTCATTACGAGTGTGAACTCACATTCGTGCGCTTGACGCTCTTTCCGACTTCCATCTTACTAAAGAACCGCTCCATGCTTGCTCCAATCTTCTCATAGGACGGCACTGGCGTGTGGATGTGCTTGAGAAGCTTCCCCAGCTTGGCAGACGGGTCGAACCCGGAGGGGAAGCAGCATAAGAATGCCACGGACGTGTGGCCATTCGGCGTCTCATGCAGCAAAAACATGTCCTCTTCGACAGTCTCTCCGAGAACCCGCAGCGCGGCCGTCGGGTCTTCTGGCGGCGTCGTCGGGTGCGTCTTGCCCGTAGCCATGTTCCTGAACTGCATCTTATCGCCAGACAGCTCGAACAGTGTCGGAAAACGAGTCGGCAGAAAGTCTGCCATCAAATATGTATACAGCTCCCTCACGGCTTCGACTCCGCCGGGCAGACACCCGTGAACCCCGTCACCTTGCTGGCCGATGAGCCTTTGCCTGAGGTTGACCCTATCAAGGTAATCTCTGTCGATGGTAATCAGGTCCGATGGTGCATCTGCCTTCAACCCTGCCAGATGGTCAGCCAAGTCAACTCTCAAGTGTTTTGGAGTTGAGTCTTGGACGGGTCACAGCTGAAGCGTCAAGGACGGGAACAGGCTTACCCATCGTGATGTGATAGACCGACCTGAAAGGTCGAAGCTGCCTCGGCTCTACCGACTTCCAGTCAAATTTGTCGAGCGGTTCTATGGCCAGCTGAGCGGGCGCCGACTTCTCAGCCGGCCTGTCCTGGGTTTGCCCATCAGAGCCAGTTGCCGGACGCTTGAACTGTACAACCGTCGCGTGTTAGCATTTACACGGCTTTGGCCGTTGCTGAGAACCGACCGCTTTAACAATGACCCCCAGCAGCAACAAGACGAACCCAAGCACGACGGCGGGCGGCAAGCCGAAAGGCATCGAGACGCCACCAAGTTGAAGGTTGCTGAACGAAGTCATCTCGGCGTAGATATCTCGAAAGCAGCCGCGCGGTCCAGCAAAACTGAAAGCAATATCGTGAATCGTCGCAGCGTCAAATGAACCCCTCGTTTGTAACTTCAGAGCCCGTGAGTCACGAGTCGCGGATCCCCGACACCAGACGCCAAGCGATGGCCGCCGATTGCGCTTTGGACGGCTGTGGCTTTTAGTCAGCGTTTTGGAGAGAGTCGCGATACCGGCGTCCTTGGAGTTGGATGGCGAGCCCATATTTCTCCAACTCGACGATCACTTGGAACCCCACACATCATACATTTATTGAACCTTGTGTGGATACGAGATGGGTGATCTAGGCGCATCCAGCACGACTCTCGTAGCAATGCCCATATCGGGCCTGGGGCGGGGTCTATCCGCTTCGTGAACGGATCGAAGCGGGGGAAACGGGTCACGGTGAGGCTTGGAAGAGAGATTCGAGAAGAAGGCTGATGATGCTCCCACGGCACGACTTCAGTATTATTTGCCAGATCTTCAACTCGGATGGTATTGCGCCTCGTCGGACAATGCAGCTTCGCAAGCTCTCGGAATTCTCAAGCAATGCAGATGTTCTGGCCCAAGACGGTCATTTTGCTGTTCACTTGCATATTGTCCCGAAGCAAAGGCAACTGCCACATCAAAGAGCTGCATTGGACGGTCAATGCCCTGCCTATGCATGGATGCCTGGGGTGAGCCACCTCAAAAGGTCGCGCAACCCGTCGCGCGACGCTGCATCTTGTAGCCATCGTCCGCAATTCAGATATCAGGAAACCGGGAATATTACCAGGATGGCGTCGAGAGCAGTCGCGGCGTAGTGCTGGGGGGGGGGGGATTCAAAGCTGAGCCGCCTCCCTCTGACATCTGGTACTATCCTCCCTTCCCGTCTTCTTGCCCGGACGCCTTCATCCGTACTTCGTACCTTCTGCCGAGTCGACGATACGTCCAGGACGCCAAAACCCCGAGGATATCGCAAATCGATCCGGAATGGCGGTTTCCTCCCGCCCCTTATATAGAGATCTATATATACATAGAGAGAGAGATCTCTATATCATCCGAATCAGCGATCACTCGTCTCTGATAACCTCATTGCACGTCTCAAGGATGGCCCTGTCATCTCGACCCACCGTCTTGAACGTGTCATCGATGGCACGACGGTCGAGACCTCTGACGGCAAGCGCTATGAGGTAGAAGCCATTCTCTTCTGCACAGGCTTTTCTGTCGACTTCTCTTTTGTTGGACCCGATGCCGACTCGACCCGGGCCACGACGCGGGACTGCTGACGGTCGGGTCTAATGGGCGGTCCCTACCGAGGCTATAGCAGAACATCTTCTCCCTTGACCACCCAAACACTCTCGTTTTCATGGGAAATATAAACCCAGCGTTTTCCATGTATGACCTGGCCGCCATGGCTGTGACATAGCCATGGAAGGGTAATTTGCCGTTCCCACCAGCGGAGGAATGGCTCGCCAGGTTGACAGCCATCACGCATGGGTCTGCAGCCTTGCCGCCCGAGGCTCGGTCATGCGTGCCGTCGTCAAAGCTCGAGGTGGCCATGCGCGCTGTCTACGCTGGGGTAGGCATTAACCCGGGGACGCAGAGACCAAGGCCAGAGGAGGTGCGAGTCGGTGTCGAAAAGATATTGAGGGATTCAGACCTTACTGATCTTACTATTGACGCTGATCCTTCTTGGAAACTGGCAACGGTGACGTGATAGAGAACCAAAAGGTGCACGCTATGCGAAGCGATGCTGTAGGTACGCTGTCGCTCTGCTCCACCCGGGTGGTTCACTGTTATCATCAATAGGGGTGGCCATCTATGTGCTGGATTGGCCTGGTTCGGTACTCCGTACACTTGACATCCATTGTTCTCTGCTACGGTACGGTACCGCTGGGCGACGTGATGAGGGTTGCACCGTCCAGGGGCTGCGCTGGTGAGGGACTGCGCATTGAGCACGGCCTGAAAAACACGGGAGCGCCATTTCGGGATATAAGCTGGGGTGACTATTAGAGTATCGGTAAGGCATGGACAATAAGTCTCAAATTCTTTGAAAGCCGCTACCCTGTCCTCCGCTAACTCCTCACCTTCGCCAGCCATGCCCCATGCTCGTTGAATGTCATTCGCCCCAGGGCGGCATTGGACCAAGCAAAGTTGTAGAAGAAAGGCGCCGTACGGGTTCACCCGCCTAGCGCCCGATCTTCAGCTGTTGAGGCTCGGTGGCCGATCGGCGAGATCCGAGACATTGACGGCAGCGGACCGTGGCAGACCCACATGGACCCGAAAACACGATCAGCCACAATTGAAACAGCAAACCCGAACTGTGATGTTGCAGGCATACGGAGTAGCTGAGCGTGAGACGGAGAGTCCGAAAACACACCCAGGTCCCGGGTGACCGGGACACAAGCGGGTGAGACATACAGAGCACAAGCGAGGGGGATGTTTGCCTCCTCAACACTTGAACTTCTCGAGCGGCAATGCATACGAGCACAAAGCGGCGAAGAGCATGCAGGCGGTTCCATCATCGGCAGAGCTGCACGTTGAAGGGAGCCAGGAATGAGTCACAGCATGTACAGTAATAAATCACACATGTAGCTGCATGGGTAAGCTGTGGCAGGCCCAAGAGTGGACCTTGGGAAGCCTCGCAATACGCCAAGGTGGGTATAAATGTGTGATCAAGGGCATCTACCATCGATCGCTTACGATTCTCAAATCAAAGACATATTCGCGATGAAGACTCCAAGCGCTTTACTGCAACAAGTCCATCTCGGACTCGGTCCCGACGGCTACGAGCCCGTAGGGCGCTACAAGGCCGACAAGACAACCTACACTCGGGAACATGAGGTTCTAGAGTCCAGCATCCTGCGTATATGCCCCGCCCATCTGTGGCCCAAAGGTTCCTACAGAGCTGCCTGTCCCCGTCCAATCCTCATCAGCAGGCAGCATGGGCAACAGCTAGCAGATCTACACGACGCACTAACAGCTGCTACCACTGATATCGTCCAACGGTGGTGGACTGACCGTGAGGCTCGATTTCCCGAGCGTATGCCCCTGGAAAGGCAGGAGGAAGACCTCTTGCAGGTGAGACTGATCTCATTGGTGGACACACCGCCAATGTCGAAACCCGGCTTGTATAGCTAATCGCTACGTGCGACAGTGGCTGGAAAGTCAAGTGCGGCAAGGAAACCTGCAGAAATACCACGCATGCCGGGGCTCATGGAGACCGGACTTTCTGGTCGAGGATCACCGCAGGGAAGACGGCGAAAGAGTGGAAAACTTTCGAATCACGGAGATCAACGCCCGTTTCTCCTTCAACGGGTTCGTCCACGAGGCGTACGGGCAGCAGGCCCTGGACGACATGGGCGTGGAGGGTCATGGTCTGGTCGGTGCCACCGATGCAGCAGAGGTTGGTTGCGCCAGAAGCCGCTATCACGCCTCTCGTTGGTTTAGCTGCTAACACGCACGGCAGGTCCTGGACGGATTGTTCAATCTCTTCCGTCCCGACCTTCCCTTGCACCTCCTCAAAGGTGAAGAGCGTGGAATAGACATCCACCTGTTTATAGACGCTGTCCAGCGTCGTTTCGGCGTCACACCACGGCTGATAACTCCCGCGGACCTCAGATTACTGCCTGACCCTCAAGGCAACGGTGGAAGCAAGCTCTGCTGCATCGCCAACGGGAATACCGCGTCATCTCACTTGATCACCAGCGAGAGGGAGGTTGTGGAAGAAATCCACCAAGTCGGACTGGAGCTGCATCAACACGAGTTTCACGCACTGGAGCCCGAGATTCTGCGCCAGATCAGCCTGCGCTGCTTCAACGACATGCGGACCGTCTTGCTGGTCCACGACAAGCGGATGCTCGGTATTGTCCGGGAGGAGCTCGCGCCGCTGGTAGCACGAAAAGTGCTCACCCCTGCTCAGGCACGGGTTCTCGACAATGGCATTGCAGATACGATACTTCCTGGCTCGCAAAGGCTGCATCAACTCCTTCAGCTCTCAAGGAGCTCTCCAGCGCTGAGACATGAGTACATCCTCAAGCCGGTCCGCAGCGGCAAGGGGGATGGGATCGTATTCGGCGACGACTTGAGTTCCGATGCGTGGATATCCACCTTGGAGCGTCTACGATGCCCGACGTTGGTCGGAGGAGTGACCAGTGTGATCCAACGCCGAGTCATACCGCGCTTGTATGACGTGATATTGAAGGCTTCTGGTGACAGGTTTCGGTATCCGCTTGTCGGGACTTACCACGTCGTCCACGGCAAGCTTCTCGGCTTGGGGACGTGGCGTAGCAGTGGTGATCGAATTTGCGCCGTCAGCTGTGGAGGAGCCTGGATCTGCTCGGTTATGTCCCGTGGCTGACCCTTGTCTCAGCTGAAAAGCGGCTACGAACGCCGTGTTGTTATTACTTGCATATTGTGACAGCTCTTGTGTAACCCTGCAAGCAGTGTTTTAATATGCTTCTTCAGCCGAATCCGTACCCTGCAAACAGTGTACTACGTTCTCCAGCCGAGTCCGTGTCGTGGTCCTCTGTAACGGCTTGCACCTTCTGAAGACTATAAGATTTGATGACAAGTTGTAGTCTTGCTTGCATTAAGCACGTTCATTCCTGAGAGCTGTGCTTCCCGACAACCTGCAAGATCGCCCACCATGTGCCGAACTGCGCACAATTTTCACAAAGCCTACAAGTTACACGCTTCTGCTCGGCATGCCCGGAAATTCTCCCAGTTCCAGGGATGCACTCGCCGTGGAGCTCTTCCTCTTTCCACTGCAGTCCCGCAGACAGTGCCTCACTTGACGGCGCCCAATCTCGGCCACGCCTCGCACCGTCGCCATGTTCGCGACGTATCTGAACAACTCCAGCACAGTGGGATGCTCAAAATCAGCCTTGGCTTCCCGGACAACAACAGCCAGTACCTTGAGCAATTGATCCTCAATCTTCATCGGCACCACGGGCACCAGCTGCCCATATCACACAGCGCAACGCGCGGCTGGTTCTGGGATGTCCGCCCCAGTACCGCCACCTTCCAGACTGCGAACCATCGAGCCCGATCAGAAACGATGGAAGAGTTCCCTTGGCACTCGGACTGCAGCTATGAGGAGCAGCCACCGCGATATTTTGCCCTCCAGGTACTCCAGCATGATCGACTCGGCGGGGGAACCTTGTCGGTTATGAACGTTCAATGCCTCAGTGAGACTCTCTCCCCGGCCACCCGAGCCTCCCTGATGCGCCCGGAGTACCGCATCACCGTTCCGTCCGAGTTCATCAAAGAACCCGCTACGCGATGTATTCTTGGGAGTCTGCTGGCAGCCGACGAGGAAGGCCGGTGCAGCATGATGCGGTTCAGGAGAGACCTCTTGACACCTTTGACCGAAAGGGCATCCAGAGCGCTGGACGAACTCAAGCTGGCCCTGCAGAATGTCGAGGCTCGATCCCGTTCAACTGTGCATCTCACCGCAGGGGCCTTGCCGGAGAGGTCCATCATACTGCTTGACAACCGCCGGTGGCTGCATGCTCGAAATGAGGTCAAGGATTCGGCACGGCACTTACGTCGGGTGCGGTGGGATGCAATTCCGTTTCCCAGTGTTCCCAATTAGGATGATACTCTCCGTCCGGAGTGTCTTCCTGATAGACATCACCTACTCCGTATGGGGCCTTTCTGTATGATAGTCGGGCATCAAATGCAACGTTGGTTAGACCGCGGATTTAGAGTTTCGGGGAAAAACCCCCTCTTGGGTGAGGCATTAGGCCGCTTTGCGTCCCCTGCGGTCGAGACTGCGATGCTAGCTGGAGTTGCTGTCCTGACACAGCATACTTCGTACTCACACTTACACGTGTGCGAGCGGCGGCTCGAGCTTTGCTTCCTTGATCAGGGGTCTTCAGCCACTATTGCTGGCCACAAGCCGTCTCAACCCCACGGCAATTGGATAGACATCACGTCAGTGGCTGGCTGAAAGAGCATGACATAGATTTTGCGATTTTCCTATTACTCCGTATGGTGACGTTGGGTGCTGAAGAGCCCCCAGGCCCTGTAGCTGCAGGTTCAGCGCGTACCTTAAACATGCAGCCGCCACTGTGGTATTGCGGCTCAGCTCCCGCTTGCCGCCAGCGAGGCCAGGGTAGCATCAAGGCCTCCAAGTGTCGGGGACGAGCCGTGTCTCAGTCTCTCTAGGACCCCTTCCGGTGCCAACCAATCCAGCGGACCAATCAAGCGAAGATTTTTCAACTTGAAGACAGTCACAACGTTAGAAAAGTAATATTATGACATGGCAGTGGAGCTCAACGGGACGTGCCAAGTGCGGAGAGATGGTCCGTACGGACTACGGATACCTGCGGTTGCGGTTGCGCTGTTTAGCGTGCATGAATGCCTGTCTGAAGTGCACGATAAATGGCACGAAACGTTGTACTGCAGGTACATCAGGTGCCTCGTACAGTACGTAGGGGCGGCACGGGATGGGCTTATCCATGTTTTCTTTCGGGCTGAACCCGTGAAGCCTCAAGTAACCGAGACATCTGAGCGAGGTGTTCTGAACTAAGTACGAATACGGAGTTTAACTCTGTACTTCGTACTTGGTACTCTTCCGAGAAAACGACACGGGTCGGCATCACGTCAAGTCAATCAGCCAGCCCCAATGCGCCATCTCGACTGCCCAGCTTGTGCCCTGCGGGTAGGGGATGCGCCCATGACTCGATTGATACTACAAGGATATTATACCGAAAAGCCTTGCTGCACCTCGTACCCCATTGACAACATACCGAATCTACTCTGTACATCCAAGCCATTTCAATCTTCTGTTTACTTATCCCCAATCATGGCATCCGAACCCTATTCATTGGCAGATGTGCTTGCCGTTGCCAAGATCCATCCTTTTTACGTTCCCGACATCCAATATCCCCCTGATGCAGAGACCATCCGAGCAGCCCGGGAACGGGCAGCAAAGGAACCGACAAAGGCTGACTTGAGGCCACAGCCACTACTTCGGAAGAAGGAGCTGTAAGTCGAGGAAACTTAAGCTACTGTATATCGCCCAATTCTGAACTTGTCCAGCTACGCCACGATTGACCGACTTGTCAACGACCCGAGTCCCCAGAATACCTATCGCCACAGCGTCTATGCGAGCATCACCGGCGGCGGGTTTGGATCAACCCCTCTGTTCTTCGCGACAGATGTGCACGAGAACCGCAGACATAGGGCCCATTTTGGACAATTCCTTAGAGCTACGGGTGTCATCAAACATGGAGACTGGGTTCTGACGACCCATTGCGCGGGCGAGCTTTACAGGTACATTGACCCAAGTTGCAGCAGGGAGACGAGAGCCAGCGGCTAACAGTGGACCTGTCAGATCTCTGGATCTCACGTTGGAGATTCTGGAAAATGCTGGGGCTTCCGTCCTTGGCGCCGGAAACCACATGTCGCCAGCCGAGGTTACCCGGCTCCTAGTCAAATACCACATCAACGTGTTGGCTGGCGACAGCAGCCAGGTCGTTCAGATCGTTCACTACCTTTCAACGCTGCCACGGGAAGAGAGACACCAGATCAAGCTCGACAAGATAATTTACACCTCAGAGGTGCTCACCACGGCGCAAAGGGCGCACATCAAGGCAGTTCTTGGTGCCGTCAAGATCTGCTCGATGCTGGGCAGCGCGGAAGCAGGCGCTTGGGCAGTCAGCAGCCCTGACCTTGATGAAAAGGAGACTGTCACAAGTCATGCAGACTTTGTCTTCGACACGCGCGCCATGTTGGTTGAGATTCTACATCCGTCGTTCTCGGAGCATGGTTGCAACCCTACTCCTCTACCCGAGGGGGAACATGGCATTATTGTACAGACCTCCCTGTCACGCCTGCGCAATCCCGTCGTACGCTACATTACCGGCGACGTCGGATCGCTCCATCCTCTTCCCGAACCTGCTCGGGCTATTGTTCCCGAGGCCGATTGGCCATACTTGCGCGTTCTTCGCCTCGAAGGTCGCGACCGCCGTTTCAGCTTCGACTGGGATGGAGAATACATTGTGTTTGAGGATCTGGCTGCTTTGATGAACCATGAGGAGTGTGGCATCCTGCAGTGGCAGGTCATCTTGGACAAGATGGAACCCACTTTGGAGTCGTCCCTCGAGATCCGCCTGCTTTCGTCGCCGCGTAGCGAACTGCTTCTGTCCGAGGATGCTGTTGTCGAACGGATTAGGACGTTCGTTCACGCCTACTCGGCAAACGACCATCGGTTTCGCATGACCTTTGTCCAAGACCTAAACGGATTTGAGCGGAGCAGCACCGGGAGAAAGGTCATCAAGTTTGTGGATCGGTACAACTGAGCAACTCGTTCAGGGCTCTCTCTCCAAGACTGTTACGTGCTGTAAGGGTCACGCCTCAGCGGCACCGTTTGAGTCCAGCAACGTCCTCTCAGTCGCGGCGACAGGAAGACCACACTCGCCGACGTTGCGCCGTAGTAGAGCCCACCGAGGCCCTGTTACGTTGCCAAATTCTTGGAGGTATGTGTACGAGACTGAACATGAGGTGGTGATATGGCGATGAGCATTCTGTCTGGAAGGGAGTTGAATTCATGTCAGCACAGCTACCCTACACCGATATTGAGATGAACCCAATTGGAACTACTGACATACTTCCCAGCCTTTTCACGTTGCCGCCGTTTCCTCGCGTCTGTTATGATGCCCCGTTCATGGCCGCACAGTTTGTCATGAAATGAGGCATGTTGTTTCCCAGATGGGAAGCTTTGCTTGCAATGTGTCCTCGGCACTCGCACTCTTTCGCTATCATTCATGGTTGCATAGTCTGCGACGGCATGTACTCGTACTCGTAAGGTGAATTTCACTTATCGCGGAACCTTTGTTTGCAATTTGATCCAATGCGATGGATGCGCTGGCCTTATACGACATGATGTGCTGTTCATGGGACAGTTGCGCAACGGCTGGGGACGTCTGGCAGGACTTGGTCGAATACAGAAGCTGAGAGCGTGGCCCTGGTCAATTACGGGCAGCGACTCTAGGGGCAACCGGCTCCGATAGCAACTCCCGAAATTATTGGGTGGGGAGATGTGATGGAGCTCCAAGTTGTTGACAGGTCGTTCGTCGTCGAATTCTCTGTTGAAGACTGTTCCGTTGCCGCGTGGATGTTCAATCGTCCTCACAGAAACGTCGAATGCTGGGCTTCCTCCTCGAGTCCCCAACGCCTGCTATTTCGCTGGAGCAGGCCCAACGCTCCGGATAAAGTCTACGATCGGCACCGTGCTCGCGCTTCGCTCCAACGCTCGGCCGGATGCCCGAGGCGGCGCCAGCGTCTGGCGTTGGAGCAAGTTCGACACTAACATGAAGCTAGAGGCATCCGGAGCTGCTCACCTTCTAGAGCGGTACTGGCCCATCTCCAGGTGATGGTGAGCCTACTCGTAGCGTGATTGAAGGCGCTCGCTCGCATTGATGTCGATCACGGAAGAACGGCAACGTTCGCTGGGGATCCTATGTCTTTACTGACGACTCGCGCTGGGAACTGGCTACATGCGTCTTTCGAGTGCCTGTTTTGAGCGTGAGCTAGACGTACTTCTGTCCGCGGCGATTGCCCAATCGGATAGGAGGCCATGGACGTCTGTTCTCCTGCCATCTCGGACGTGGTTTCTCGTCGGCAACGGCGATTGCCGAGGAATCTGATGCCCCATGTTCATGTTGTTTCTTCCAGAAGCCGGGGTTGACTCATAATCCAAGTCAGTCGACGACGATGTCCCTTCATCAATTCTCGGTGATTGCGAGAGGGCGCACAACGGGCCGTTTGGGCGTGATGGTTGATCCACCACCTAGTGGTACTCGTACGTTGAGTGTAGCTCCTGAAATGTCCTTGAACGCAGGGCCATACTGCCGCCGCATGAGTGCCGCACCCCACGTGCAGGAACCTGGACCATTGGCCGTTGAATTCTTTGTGAGGCTGCTCTGCCCCAATACCTTCATGTCTTCACGATTTAGAGTTCCCGGTAGATGGACGGCAGTAGAGCACGAGCGCTGCCGAGGGGTGATCAACATGGGTGCTGGAATACCGAACGACTACTGTGGGCAGTCCACTGCAAGAGGCAGCTGGGAAGCGCCGTGCCGAACATCCGGTCTTATAGTTCCTCCCGGGGCCATGGTAGTCCGTCGCATATTCAGCAGCAGAAACTCCATCCACCAAGCAAGGGCCTACGATCCGCTCTAGCGCCAGATCTGGCTGGAGCTTGGCGACCCCAGGCCGGAATCGAGGCGCAAGTAGTCCGTACGGATAGTCCGTACGAGTACGGAGGAGGCTGAGTTTGGCCCCCTTTCATCAAACATTTGCCGCGGCTGCACCGCCGCAAGTCGAACGACATGGCGAGCCATCCTGGCCTTCCACGTTCTGATTGGCGTCCGCTTGTGGAGGAGCAGGAATCGGCTCGAGCCCGGTCTCCGGATTAGGAAGCTGTGAGGCCATCGCGAGGCCCTTGGCCCCTCACCTCAGCGCGCGTCCTCAAGTTTCATGACATCAACCGCACCAACAGCATCGGGCCTGCGCAGCTGTGATCGGCACTGGACCGCCGCAACGGGAACTACACAGGATATACGGACTGCGAGTACCGCGACGATGAAACCTGCCGGCCGCTCCGGGTGGCTGCCGGATTGACGCAATGGGGGCATGATCCCCTGATGCCTCGTGAGCCTCCCGGCAGCCTCTTCTGGGAAACGGGTTGCTGTTTGTGGCCATCTCCCGCGGGATATCCACAACTTGTGCACTTCCCAGTTGCCTCTCTTGTTCTAAGCGCGGCACTTGGTGGCGAGATGGCGCCGCATCGGAGCGAGGAGAACGAGGCGTTGGGCCCATCTCCAGGCACCGTGTCAGCCCGCACTCCTGATGCCGATGGCTGTGATGTTGGCGGAGCAGCTAGCCACGGAGTATAGCTCCCTCATCTGGATCATCTTCAACCCAAGTTCCCGTCTCTTCTGTATAAATGGAGCGGTCCTACCCCCGAAAAGATGGAGTTTCTGCCCAGCTCCTCAGCCAACGACCCCTGAGAGCCATCTGAAAAGGCACCGAGTCTTGTCTCGATATCCCATACCCCATTGTCTTGTAACCACCGACAGCATGCAGACCTTTGGCGCTTTCCTCGTCTCCCTGCTGGTCGCCAGCAGCGGCCAGGTCCTCGCCGCCCCTACCGCCCAGGACAGCAAGACCTTCACCGTCGTGGCCAAGCACAACGACAAGTTCGAGGCCAACGGCCCGCTGGCCCTGGCTCACGCCTACCTCAAGTTCGGCACGCCCGTGCCCGACGAGCTGAACGCCTTCCTCGAGAAGCTCGCGAGCAAGCAGAAGCGCGCGACCACTGGAACCGTAACCGCCTTCCCCCAGCCCGATGCGTTCGACCGCGAGTACCTCGCCGAGGTCGACATCGGAACGCCCGCCCAGAAGCTGTACCTCGACTTTGACACGGGCTCCAGCGACCTGTGGGTGTTCAGCACCGAGACCCCGAGCAGCCAGGTCAACGGCCAGACGCTGTGGGACCCCACCAAGAGCTCGACGGCCCAGAAGCTCTCGGGCTACACCTGGTCCATCACCTACAACGACAAGACCGGCTCCAGCGGCGACGTCTACACCGACGTTGTCAAGATTGGCAGCCTGAGCGTCAATGCCCAGGCCATCGAGTCTGCCCAGAAGGTCTCGGCCGGCTTCACAAACAGCCCTCCGCAGTCGTCCGGCCTGCTCGGCCTCGGCTTTGACAACATCAACACCGTCAGCCCCAAGAAGCAGAAGACGTGGTTCAGCAACATCAAGTCGAGTCTGGCCGCGCCCCTGTTTACCTCGCACTTGAAGAAGGGTGCCAGTACGTATTCCCCAGAGTCTCTCACAAGCTGACCCCTTTTCGTCTCGCTACGGGAAGAGTTTCCTAACGCGCATCGAACAGACGGTTCGTACAACTTTGGCTACATCGACAGCTCTCAGTACACGGGCAGCATCACCTACACCGCCGCCTCCGGCAGCCAAGGCTACTGGAGCTGGACGTCGACCGGCTACGGCGTCGGCGGCAACAACTTCAACAGCCAGAGCATCGACGGCATCGCCGACACGGGCACCAGCCTGCTGCTGCTGCCCAGCGCCATCGTTGACGACTACTGGAGCAACGTCAGCGGCGCCACCTACGACTCGAGCGTCATCGGCTACGTCTTCCCCTGCGCCAACACGCCGCCCGACTTCACCTTCGGCGTCGAGGGCAACACCATCACCGTCCCCGGCAGCTACATGAGCTACGGCTACGCCTACGACAACAACGACACCACCTGCTTCGGCGGTATCCAGACCAACAACGGCGGCCTGACCATCTTTGGCGACATCGCCCTCAAGGCGTCCTTTGTCGTCTTTGACGCCGGCAACACGCGCCTGGGCTGGGCCCAGGGCGCATAAGCGATGGGATCCCAGTCGGGTCTGAAAGCTGGAGAGTATTTAAACTTCAAAATGTGAAATTTGTTTAGCCAAGTAAATAGCCACACGGCGTCAAGATGAGCATACTTATGATCCCAGGTCTCTCTATGCTAGAGTCCTCTTTTCCCTCTTCCATCGTCACCATAGTCAGCTGTAGCCCCACTAAGTATTGTCTCAACGTTCGAGGTCAACCGAGACGTATTTGCCGTAGAGGGTCACGCCACAACCTGTGACTACTCCATAACATGGCAGGCGACTCTGATGGCATGGTGATAGTGTGTGGTTTTTGCCCCTGACTGGCATGATCTTGATGGAGGCAACTCGACTACCAATTGGTTGAAATCAGCCTCTTGCTGACCCCGAGGTTGCAATGGATGCCTTTTGTATCTGTAGCTGGTAAGATTTTCTAATTGAATGGCCTTGATGACATTCTGTGATGTTGACGGCAAGAAGTTTAGAGACGAAGCCGTTCTAGCCAGCGACGATGAAACTGTGAAAGCAACGTCGCTTACACGGTCAACGTCCAACGAGACGGAAAGCCCAAACGACGGCGACGAACCATGAAAGGACCGGCCCCCGATCAAGTAATATGGAAGCCTAGAGCGCCATTGAGAAGTAGAGCTCAAACCGCGACTACTTCTTTTTCCACAAACGCGGTACGTACTTAAAAATTACATCACCCGAATTGCGCAATCTCGTCCTTCATGCCAATATGTTTTTTTACCCTGGTTTATTATCTGCGTGGGTGCATCCCATAGCAGCCGGAATTCCTATGGGACGCACCCTCTGTCTTCTCTAGCGCATTCTCACTTTGTATGATAGTCGTCTGTGGGATGCATCACATCCGTCGTTGCAGCTATGAGAGAGGTCCCCTTGCAGCTTTGATAGACTCGTCGGTGCCGCCTCGTAAAGAAGACGGTGCAACCCTCTGATAATCCCCTGCAGAATCGCACAATCCGAAGTGACAAGGCCATATTTGGGGGAAGGCGTGACAATCGCTAGCAACGCAAACGTCGAGCATTCGGGGCGTAGATACATAGTAGCGGATGCAATACCCATCTAACGAGTAAATAGCCGCGACGCGTAGCCCTTTATGGATGAATACACGCTTTACCACGCAAACCGTCTACCAATCAAGCCATAAAGTCTCCCCGAAATTCGACGTCGTACACACCGCAAGTCTCGTTGGGTTGTCTCAACCAGCCATTCTTATTCGTAGAATCAGGTGGCCGCTGGCATACCGTACGTCTCGTGTTTGCTTTTTCTCGATATTTTCATTTAGTTCGCGCGCGAGCAGACTTACTGCCTCGCATTTCCCGGCCTCGTCTATAAAGGTTCGTCCGCGAGGTTCAATCATCTTGCTTTTCTTCTAAGCTGAGTGTTACGGAATGCAAAAGTCAACGCTTTAGCCATTGAGTCAAAAGGTCTGGCTGTGCCCTAGTTATGGGTACAGCTACTAAAGGCCTATAAATATAGGGCTCGATGCGCATTAATGCGTATCACTGAGACCAGCTGCTCCCACAAGGAACCCTTCATCGTGCCTCAGAGTGCGCATTGTGACCATTATCATGGAGGCGAAGATGCCGCCTCCACTCGACCTGAAAGCCATTGCGGACAATTTGGATCAATTGTCCCAGCAGGCCGCGTCGTGGGCAGCCACCCCCAAGGTCCAGGACGGCGCTCGCCTGGAACGCACCGTGGACGTCGTGTCGGAACGGGTTGACATCGTGTTGGAACGGGTTGACGCCTTGTCAGATCGGGTCGACGCCTTGTTGAGAGAATCTGCCGACGTGAGAACGATCATGCAGGCGGTTGAATAGAAATAATCGGATCTGTAAGACTCATTCTCCCGTGCACCAAAAGCCTGATGGGTTGATCCCTCGCTAATTCGGTCCACTTGCAATAGAGAGCCTGCCACCTGGGCTAACCCACCTCCTCACCCGGACGAGGTTGCGAAAGTAGTGAAAGACCGCCTATTGAGTGGCTCTCGTCCTATGACCTGGACAAAGTCGGTTTCCTGAATGGTGAGTTGATCCCAGGAGGGCACGAGAATCAGGCTAACACAGCTCTGACACAGCGGACAGGTTGGATGTTCTTCTGAGCATATTGGGACTGAAAGCCGCCAGTATACTGCGCAAAAAGCGTAGCCGCATAAGAGAAGTACTTGATCTGACGGACCCTCGGGAGGAGGTTAACGACGAAGAATTCGAGAATATCGCAGCAGAATATGAGGGCTCATTGCTATAGCGTACCGCCAGCGGATAGGGATCATAAGAAGGTAGCTTCAATAATATGACCAGTTCCTAGCCAAACACGGTCCTGTGATATGCACTACCTCGCTCTCGCACCTGCCGTCGTGTTGACCTAGCTAGGCAGCAACCCTACCTACCCTATACTATCATGGCAGCGCAATAGAGTTAAAGAAAACGATAATTAATCCACGGTACTATTCTCTCAGTGTCGCGGCTTGCCCCTCCGGGTTTGGCGGCACCCGCCAACCCCCTGTCTGGCGTCTCGCCGCTTTTGCGCGCCTCTATAAAATCCCCCTCCCCCACCACTCTTCCTCCCTTCTCAACTCTTCCTCATTCATACCCCTCTTCCCTCTCCTGTTTGCTCTTTCCTGCATTTCTCTGCGCTATTTTCTTACTCTCCTACTGCGAGAACCGACCGGCATCGCCGTTCACGCCCCCGTTAGTCCTGTCCTGCGTCTCCGCTCCGTTACGTATCCTAGGTCACTCGTTCCCGCTCGCAAGATGAGACTTGCGGTGGCCTCTCGATATGATATGGATAAATGAGCGGGTCTTGCTATGTCGAGCGGTCGTACCGAGGCAGCTCTGGCAGTAGACCTTGGAACCCGGCCCCCGGTTAGCGATAGACGTTTCTTTAAGGGAGTCTCTGCGCACGAATAAGCAAAATGCTACCGTTCCTTACCTACGACTTATTGCCTACCGATACGAAGTGGTATATACTAAGGCATATACCTCGGAGGCCTCTAATATCCTTTATTTTGATATATGATTCTATATTACGCTATAATACACCGAGCTAAAACCGACTATGGCATAGGGCGGAGCGTATGTGACTTATGCCGTATAGTTGGATTGGTCGGATATGCACGTGTGCTAAACGCGGAGGGTAATTTTCGTCGGTCGCTCTGCCTTGCTGTGGATCTATTCCTTTGACCTAATTAAGACGTTGCCGGATGTCATATAACGACGTAATACTATGGTGGCTCTCGAGTACCGAAGCTAGCGAGATGGTTGGCCTGCCTCCTCCGTTCGCTGTATGACTCTAATTATACTTCGCCTATTGTGCTATTTACTAGGTGACGGTTGGTAGAAGCATTAATTTCGATGATTATCGTACCCGAAATAGTCCTACTCCTTGTCTTGACTAGCTAGCGTAGATGAAGGCGTAAGGGTGTAGATGGTCTTGACTTAACTCTCCCGGAAGTTTCCCGAAGCTGAAGGTTGAGATAGAAATAACCTGGTAGAACGGGGTAGCGACGGGATCTTTATGCCGGACTAAGTCTAATGTTGGACGCTGGGACTCTGGCAAAATCACCCAGAGCGCACGACGTACTTTGGTGGTCGGGCGTGCTTATGTATAAAAGGGGTTGACCGTCTGGCTGCCAACGGTTGGGTTTGATCTTGGTTCTGTGCTTAGCACTGTTAGCGAATACTATTTCTAGGCATATACGGATCCTTCCCGTCTGCCGACTATTTCCTTAACTTTGTAGCGAAGCACTTATTTAGTCTGTTAGAATACTGGAATATACCTTTGTTATTGCTCTGCGCCGTGCCGCGCCGCCCGATGATGGCACTTGTCAACCTTGACTATTAGGTTATTTAGACCCCTCCGTCTATGGCATCAAGGGTCCGTACCTGCCTAGTAAAGCGACGTCTGCCCTTATATCCTTCGCTAGAACGATATTTCTCTACGACTCCTAAAAGACGCCCGGTCGACGAGGCCGGTGTAGTGCGACCCAACTCTCCCGCCGTTCCTGGGATGTCTTTCGGCGAGCCGATTTATATCTCCTCCGATCCCGACTTAGAACTAGACGACATTGGTGGCTAAGATGGCGCTGCCGACGGTAGCCTAGATGATTCGCAATTAGACGACACACTTCTGTCGCTCAAGGCGCTTGTTGAATCTGTTGTGAGATACCAGACATGTCACAAGAGTAGTGTTGGTGAGTTACCGTGGTGCCCAACAGCCTTGCGGCCGGGGCTGCTCTACTATGGCACAAGTTGATGGAAGCACGCTCCTCCGCCTCACCTCAATGCTAAATCTTTGCCCAGATCAAACTTGGCAACCGTTTTAAACCACTTTTACAAGCGTCGAGAAACTCAGGACGTCATGGGCGGATTATTAGAAGCAGTCAGGCGGCTGTTTGGCAAGAGGCGGCCAGACCCGGTGGTCAAGATAATCAGGGGGCCATACAGCAATAGTACTATGCCGACCACCTCCAACGCCGCCATCGCCGGCGCCGCAAACATGGCCGGCAACGGGCGAGCTCGCGAAGCACAGGGACTACAGGCACCCGCATGAGCAGGGCGATCCGGAGATGCAGAACGATACTCATGTTCTCGTATAGGACAGGCGCCACCTTGTTGCTAAATTCGAAGATCCTGACCCTCTCCATGGTGATGTACAGGTCCATGATCGGGGCCGATGCATGTGTGATTGCCCGTGTATAGCCGGTTAGGGGTTTTAGCATCGGCGTGCGCGCAGGCACTAGCGAACAAGGGAGGTTCCTGTGCTCCTTGTCGAGCATGTGGAACGGGCAGAGGAGCCAGGGAGCCATAACACGGAATAGGAGGCGGATTGCCTTCCACCGTCGTTTTTTTCTGCGTAACGTCTAGTTACATGAGCAAAAAAGAGCGTGTATCACCGAAATCACACGACGATGTCAAGCACGTTCCGTTTGCGTCCACTCATACACTGGAATGTGACGACTTGCCTATTGCGATGCGACCACATGACCTGATACATCCATTCAGCAAGAACGCAAGCGCCAATCGGTAGGGCTTTATCGCATATGGAAGCTTGAAGATCGATCCGCATCCGGAAATGTGAATACGACTGGTGACAGCGCTCTTCATGGTGTTACCGTGTGCATAAAGATGCTCGTCCGCCGACAATTCCGTCTTGTTCAAAAAAATTGTAATTTCGACAACAACGCATTCACCTATATCAAGAACGGTGCTTGGCCCTAACAACATGAACGATAAGGCGGTTTACGATGCCTTGAAGGACGTCTTCAAAGGAGAAAACGCAAACGAAAGGCAACCGGTGAGAATCCGGGAACTCGTCGATCAGCACTCGAACAAAAAGAAGTTATCGGCACTGATCCGATCGCAGAGCGTCGAAGACGTATGCAGTGGTGCACAAAGGCTTCTTATCGATGGAATCTTCAGCTCACAAACGAAAGCCAAAGCACGATTTGCGAAGACGACTACATCTGCCCCAGTCGCGTCACCAAGTGTTCAACTGGCGCCTACTAGTCCCGCCAAAGCAGAGATTCAACTTATGAATTCTGCTGCTGATGACTGCCACAAACCTATCAAGGACAAGGTGACAGAGCCAAGGCCGACTGTGGTTGCCGGTAGTGAGTCATTGTCTCATTGATTTCATCGCGACCAACAATTGACGTTTTTAAGCGGCAGAGCCTAAGCTGTCTACGTCGGTGTCGAACCTGCCCTATGAGGCACAATATCATATTTTGGTCGAAGCACAGCATTTCTTGGAAAAGGCATGCTTCGAGTTTGCTCGGAATCATTTGCCAAGTATCTTGAGGAGGAATGAATGGGACTGCGCGGAAGCAGTTGAGCTCAACCTATTTGTCAAGGAACTGGGAGAACGCCGGCAGGAACTGGCATCGATAATGAAGGCCACGATGGAGCTTTCAACAGACAAGCTTCTCACTTCGATCGCGGATATCCGACACGCTGCCGTCCATCGTCATCGTCTGAGTGCCAGCGGGATATATCAGATATTCCAAGACGGCGAGCATTTTCTGACCTCCTTGGGGGATCGCAGGCGTCTCGAGCGGATGAAGGCCCTACGCCGCGATGCGTACAATACTTTGGCCAAGCTCGACCGTGACGAACGAGAGGCAGATTCAACTCTCGGGATCAAACGAACAAGGATAGAGGCACAAAGAAGAGAGTTGAAACGACGGGAGGACGCAGCTGTCCTGGATACGGAACAAGCACGGAAGAGATTCCGCGGCCTTGCAGCTGCAGACGTCATGCACGCCATGAATTACACAACGGCTCCTGAGAGCCGCGAGGTGCAAGTTGGCGAGCTCAGAAGAAACAGCCTTGTCCTGATCATGGCCTTAGTAGTGCGGGACTTTTCAGGGGCTTGTTTGAAGGTTTTTGTGGCCAGTAGTGTGGCATTTATATTGTATGTATTAAAGAATGTCTGTTGAAGAATACTAAATATCCTGTTATTACGGGCAGCTGCAAGATAGTGATCCTCTGGCCGTGGACTCGTTTCACGTTTCAGGTTAGCTGACCTTTCATTGATGTATGTTGCAAGGAGTTCATTGTACCTTGTCTTCTCGACTGTGTCAGTTCAGTGTGCAGTAGCGGCCTTGGCTTCTCATCGCTTACTCTAGTGTCGTCGAGCTCTTCTCCAAGACCCAAGCTTTCCAGGCGCTCGATCAAAGCATCGGGAGCGACGTCATCCTTTGTCATACATCGATAAGAGAGCGTTGGACCGTCTTGACCGTGCACCATTATCGGTCCGTTTCTGCATCCCGTTCTGCGTTCGGGTTACAAACTGACATTCCTGTACATTGCACCG
This sequence comes from Tolypocladium sp. Sup5 PDA-1, assembly GCA_000750105.3. Taxonomy (NCBI): domain Eukaryota; kingdom Fungi; phylum Ascomycota; class Sordariomycetes; order Hypocreales; family Ophiocordycipitaceae; genus Tolypocladium; species Tolypocladium sp. Sup5 PDA-1. The sequence continues at coordinate 223,038 of JPHH03000047.1, forward strand.
CAAACCGTCACCCTTGGGTGGCTCTATGAACGGGATCGGGTCGGTCGTGGGCGGCGGGAACTGGAATCCTCGTAATCCCATCTGGTCTCGAATGATTCCACGAATCAAACTGATATGTTTCGCGACTATTGGCTCATGGATGTATGCTGCTTCCTCAAATGGCTTATTGCTTCGTTGGCCACACACGCAAACTTACATGACTTGCATATCACGAACGGATACCCGTCGATCTGGACGAACGGCTCCATGACGACGGCTGCCGGGCGGCTCTTTCTAATTTCTAACCAATTGTACTCTTGCGCATCCGCGTGAACTCAACATATATACGCTCTCTACGGTTCGGGCTGCTCTCCTGTCCATGCGCACTACTGCGTCTCAAACGCAATTTACCCGAACGCGTCTCCCGGACATGGGGCCGTGACGGTCCGTCCCGGCTTCTGACCCGACTGGTCTCCTGGGGCCACATTTCGGTCTTCTGGCTAAGCCAGCGCCAATCTTCTTGCCCAACTCATTGAAGTCAGGCGATCAGAAGTCAACATTGAAATGTCGGGCAGCTTTGCGCCGAGGGTTGCCGTCTTGCTCAGCCACGGAGACTATACTCGTATATTGCCACCTCGTCAGCTTCCAGGTGGAGCTACCCCTCGCGTGGTCCGGTGTTCGTCGAGAGCAACCCCTGGTGGTGCGGCATCATGTTCCTCGGGTGGACTCCGAGAAACCTGGTTTCCGTGGTGCGAGAAGGCCGGTGTGGCTTCGGGGCGGGTCGACACCAACACCCAAGAAGGGAAGGTGACGAAGCTTGAGTTGCTTAAAGCCGTCAGCAATTAAGGTAGTGTGGTAAGCTACGGGCGATCTGCAGACGAGGTCAACACTACGACGCATCCAGCCGGCACAGTTCTGATTGTAGATTGCCAATGCCTTCCCTTTTGCTGGCTACGAATTACTACTTGTCAGTTTGCGGAAGCTCCAAATGCTTGGGCTCCGCACGGTGTCACCGGCTACCTTGGAGCGGTGGAGTGAACCTCAGCGACTTCGGTGGTTGGAGACTTCAACGTGGGGGCGCCACTCGTATCAGGTCGTACAGGACGGATACCAGTGTTTTCTGATGGACGCTGTCCCGGAAAACACAGTCTCTCATGTCGGTGCTTCGTCGGCAAGTTGCTACCTTCTCTCGAAGTTTAATTGAGTCACTGATGTGGGCAACTGTCAACTTGTTCCCAACCGCTGCCCAGGATTTGGTTGCAACGTGCATGATGCTGCAAGTGACAATGTGACAACTCGGCAGTATTAGTGCGCCGCGAGGAGCGGGAGTTTCTGCCCCTTGCACTGGCTGATTAGCTCGCAGGTTTTAAACCTCGCCGTAAGCACGTTATTGGCAACAGGGAAGATAATCCGTGACCCAAAAGAACGAAGCCACCTGCCGAATCAAGCATCTGGCCCCAAACGAGTCGGCCGCGCAGCTTTGCAACAGGACGATCTTCCAGACGGCCAGGCGGCTTCAAATCCTTATCATACTTATAGACAATGCCCGAGTACTCCAAGCCTGGTGGGTTCCCACCGGACGGGTTCCCACGAATTGCGAGGCGTCCTGTGGTGTCATCTTGTCGGGCCTTTTGTTTAACATGAAGAATGGATTCGGACGTTATTTGCAAGGCGATGGCCGCGCCCACACTGGATGCCGAAGAATGGGATGCTGAAGAATGGATCAGATCGGTAATAGTACACGGCAGCGTGTGAAGAACGACAGGAAGATATACCAGTATATTAACACAACACATGGTGCAGAGCCGGCACGGCCCCAAGTTCTGCCCCTGTACATTCCCCGAATGTCTAGATTGGATCTGGGCTAGCATAGTGGCATTCGACCGAATTAAAGCACCTGCAAGTTGTCGCGTAAGCTTCTTGATAGCAACCGTCATCTACACATATAGTAGCACACTTGCTTGAACTGGCAGCTGCAATTGAAGCTGACCACTCTGAGCTGTGGGCGGCCTTGTCTTCCACGGTGGGAAATGGCCACATTCCTTTCGAGGAGGCTCTAATCTCATTAAACTACGCGAGATGGCCCAGTGCCACGGTGGCACAGGGCATCGGTTGATCACTGATTCACATCTGGTCGAGTATGTATAAAGCGCCGTTGGCCTTCCTCTGAACAAAATTGCGAATCCTACCGATCAATCGCACCATTCTCCAGCTTGCCAATCGTATCCATCTGTTGCTTACACCCTCAACCAACATCATGAGGTTCATCGGCGGTGTGGCGCTTCTGGCCTCATTGGTCGTTGCGGCCCCCTCCGCCATCAAAGACAACTCCGCTTCACCCTTGAACGTCGAGCTTGAAATGACGGGCAACTCTCAGGTCAAGGCCGTCTTCACCAACACTGGCAAGGAAAACCTCAAGCTGCTCAAGACGGGTACCGTGTTCAGCAACCAGGCCACCCGAAAGGCCAGAGTCTCTGCCAATGGTACGTTCCGCTACATCTCCTCGGATACATCGCGTGCGGCTTCGTGTTGGGCACATCTCGTGCATTGAGATGCGCCGTTGAGTTGCAGGCATGCCACGGGTCAATATTTGGACCCGGCCAACCGGCCCGGTCGCCCCCTGAATAAAGGAATGGCACGGGCCGCTGATGTGTAGATGCCCATCTGAGACATCTTCACACGTCTTGCGCACCTACCTACGAATAATACCTGAGACTTTGTTTTATCTGCTTTGCCTAATCCACTACAAGTGCGAACGAAGTAACTTATACATTGACACTGACCAAGTTTAAATAGGCGAGGAGTTGTCCTTTGAAGGCGAATACGTCTCGGTGGACCTTGAAAACCTCAGCGATGCCGCCTTCCAGCCCATTGCCGCCGGGCAGTCCGTCGAAGTCGAGTTCGACATTGCCGAGGTGCACGATCTCTCCGCCGGTGGAAAGTACGGCATCCACGCCGCCGGCCGTCTTCCTTACGCCAAGGGCGGAGAGACCAAGATTTCCGGCTCGGTCGCTTACAGCTCCAACAAGCTCGAGGCGGTAGTTGATGGCAAGCAGGCTGCGGGGTTGCTGCTGGGCTTCATGAAGCGCGCAAACGTCCAGGACTGCGAGGGCAGCAAGCTCACGGCCATCAAGCAGGCCGTCTCCAACTGCAAGAGGTTTGCATCGGCCGCCCAGGACGCCGCAGGTTCGGGACCCGACGGCCGTATGGAGGAGTACTTCATGTCCGCGTCCAACAGCACGCGGAGCACCGTCTCAGACATCTACAGCAAGGTCCAGGAGCAGTGCTCCTCCACCGACAGCGGCACCAAGGCCAGCTGCTACAACGACCACGGCCAGTGCGACAAGGGTGCCCTGGCCGTCACGACGGGCGGCAGGTACATGGTCTTCTGCGACGGCTTCTTCAACAATCTTCCGGCGGTGGCGAGCAGGTGCCACGCCAAGAGCCAGGCCACGACGTTCCTTCACGAGACTACACACCTCAGGGTAGTTGCCGACACCGACGACGTGGCCTACGGGTACGACAACCTGCGGAAGCTGAGTGCCGAGGATGCCATCAGGAACGCGGACACCTTTGCCCTCTTCGCTAACGCCGTTGATCTGGGCTGTGCCGTGCCGTCGAGTCACGAGCAAGGGGATGACAGTGACGAGTAAAGAATGCAAAAGGACATGGAAACGGGAGAAACAGTACAATGGTACGGAAGCAAAAGACGGAATCATGAGCAATAGATGGAATTGTGAGCAATAGATGGACACCGTAAGCAAGACGCGTGCCACATGTAGCGTTCTACGGTACTCGATCTGCCAACCTTGGGCCCTCAGAGTCCATGGCTCGACAGCCGACGTCGCAATGCATCAATATACATCTCGGCCGAAAGAAGTTGCATCTCCAGCCCTCTGCACTTCTTGCGGTAAGGGCAATCGGCATCGCAGCGTTCCACGGGCTTCTGCTCGCCAGTCTCGCCCGCGCGGCTGGTGTTGGAGGAAGGGGAAGCGGCGTCGGCAGTGGTCGATCGGGAACGCTTCACCACGGGCGACTGGTCGGCCGAGTCGTGATCCCGCTTTCGCTTCGGTGCCTCTTCCACCTGAGTCGGCTGGTTTCCTGCTTCAAGGTTAGCCAAACTGTGCCGTGCGCGGTCCTCGCCGTCAAAGTCTCCGAATCATCAGCGTACCATTCTGAACGACTTCAGCTCCCTGGTGGGTGGCATTGCCACTGCCCTGGGCATTCTGCTCCGCCTGATACGCCCGCTTCCTCTGCCTCGCCTTCTTTGACATCTTTCGCTTCTTTGGCTTCCCCGCTCGGTCCAGGCGATGGCCATCGCTGTCGTTGGCTCGCGGCATCTCGCTACAGAGTCATGTTAGAAAGTTGCCCTGGGCCGGAGTGTGAGGGTCTGATGAAGGACCTACCTGGTCTCGGGCTCCGGCTCGGGGCGGAACCGAAGACAGAGAGGCTGGGCGGCGTCCAGCAGCATGTCGAGTCTGGTGTCTCGCAGCGTCTTCCAGGCAGCTTGTCTAACGTGCAAACCCTGTTCGCCGACGCGGAGCTCTTTGACAACCTCGGGTCTCTTCTCGACCCAGTAGTCGACAAGTCTGGCCAGAAGGCTGGGTGAAGTGGTTTCCTCAAGGGCCTTGCTGCGGCGCCGTGTGTTGACGTAGTACTCGACGATGCACTCGACAATGGGCCAGCGATTCTTTCGAGTGATTCCCCAGTCAGTCCAAACGGCGTCCCAGAGGAGACCCTCTCTCACGTCCATGTAGAACACCAACATGCGGAAGAGAATGACGAGGTTGCTGTAAAGCCTGGTTACCTGGTCGCCTGAGATGAGGCCGCGGTGCAGCAAGGTCTCAATGAACTGCTTCTTGCGGCCTGCGTGCAGGACCAATCGCGTCTCCCCGATCGAGGGCACAGAGCTGGTCGAGAAACCTTCGACACACGGCAGGTCAGTTACAACTCTCCAGACAACGGGCTTCATTGTCGGGGGTGGTAGCGGCATGCCTTGTTTACGTCTTGGCCAGACGACGCGTCAACCGAGGTCGCACAACTCAGCACAAGATGACGAAGGCCTCGGAGTGAGAGGTCTGAAGGTTGAGGGGATGAAGGTGTGCGAAGAGGAAAGCTCAGGAAACGAGGCAAGCATGCTTCGCGCCTGGAATAAATGCTGCAAAACACGGGGTGCTCACGTGCGAGGTCTCCAAGGTGATCAGTCGAGGTGCAGCTGTAAACCTGATCGGGCCGCCAGGTGTGACATCACTCAAGCAACTCGCTGTTCTTTGGTCATGTGCCCATGGCAGCGTGACTCACCAAGTCGAGTTGTGGAAGTTGAAAGTCGTATGTGGAAGAAATAAGAAGCGGTAGGTCGAGGAGTGCGAGTTGCGTTTGGGCTCGTCACACGTGGAGCCATAGGGGCAAGTAGGCGAACCCCTGTGGCTCATTGGCAACTTCAAGGCCACTGAGGAAAGAAGAAGAATGGTCCAGAGTGCTGATTTACCTAGCTGACGTTCTACTCTACCATTTGCCAGGCCGCAAATAGCTCTCTTCACCTGTCAAGACGATGATGATTCCAAAAGGCCCCCGTGAAGTACGCCAAAGTCCACCTTTGCCTCATCCTCGCATCCATCTCCAGCAAAGCAACACAAAGTAGCCATTTTCCAGCATCACACGCAACTATGTCCAGTCATAGTCGTCCTCGCCGAAATCCCACAGACACAGCTTCACAAGGTGCTCCTGGTTAGTTTCCCTTGTCAGCACCGCCGCCGGGACCCTCCCGCGCCTTCTTGTCCTTGAGCAGCTTCTCCGAGGCTCCACGCAGCTTATCCACCGAGCCAAAGACCCCCTTGAACGAAGCCAGAGACTTTTTGTTGGCGTCGTAGAGAAAGGTGCCGAGGGAGCGGGCCCAAGAGGCCTCTGTCGCAAGGCGGGTCTCCTAGTTGCACCTTCGCTGGATGAGAATGTCGACTGCCCAGAGTCAAGTCCACGAGGTGGTTGACGCTTGTGACCGAGGATCCCTGAACGTGCGGCGGCCCTGTGATATCCCTCTTTTGCATTCGCGTCATGATCGCCGCAGAGTCGGGGGTCTTCGCGTACGTAGCTTCAGAGGCTCAACCGCAAGGGGAAAGCCTGCAAGAGGCTGGAATTCAGGAAGCAAACGACGAAGCAGGACATGGGAAGGTGATGGAAAAGCTGCAGGATCAAATCAAGCTTCGGTGGTTAGGATGGAGAGCTGTACGAGGGGGTAGTTGTGGAAGGTGCGCGAAGAACAACAAACGCACTTCGCCCAGCAACGAGGACGAACATGGAAGAGTCCAGTGCTCACAACGCAAGCCACGAGTTGCCAGGGAAATGCATGCCCCGAAACCTGTTCAGGGCAGCCCCAGGCGCATAATCTGCAAGTTAGCCTCTGTGAGCTGCTAATTCTTCAGGCGTGTGAAACTCGGTCACGATGCCATCTGGGAAGACCTCTGCAAGCATATTCACAACAAGCATGCAGTTCAAAGACAACCACCAGACGTGCATGCCCAAGTGCATACCATGTCTACCTGCCGTCGCCTAACCCCATTTTACCTGCTGCCAGCCTTTAATGTTGCTCCTCCAGCTCCCCACGAGCTCCGACACCGTGCCGTCCTCAATCACAGCCGCAAGCTCACCGTCCACCCCGTCCTCAAACACCCATCTCTTGAGCGCGCCCACAAAGTCCCGCCCCGGCACCACGCCGCCCTTTAAGTTCTTCACCAGGTCCTTTCCCTCTTTAATGGCCCCGTCTGCCGCGGACTCGAGGCTCTTCACTTGTGCGAGGACATCCTTGTGCAGATTGCTGCTTCCCGATCGGTCGCGCTCCTTTTCTCGCTCGTTGTAGGATAAGATCCACTGCGTGGTCAGCTTCACTGCCACTGCCGTATCACGGAGCATGGCAACGTTGTGCAGTGATCCTAAAGTCGACACTGCCTTCTCCACTGCATCGCCCTGTTGAGGTGAGACTAGCGCACGCAGGTTGTCGAGACTGACGCGCAACGACTCCGTCAACTGGCCCAGCACGTCAGGCAGCGGGCTCGTCCTAGCAATCCCCGTGCATAGAGGGATCAGGGTGCAGAGCAAGCTGACAGTCTCAAAGTACAGCATCTCTGCTGGTGTGCATGTCGAACCCCCGCTGCGAAGAAACTTGGAGAAGGAATGCCCAAGCTGAGCCATCATCTCGAGGACAAAGGCCTGGTCTGTCCCGCTGGCAGCAGCCGAGGATTTGTAAACCGTGGGAGGCTTCCAGTCCAGCACGTCATGGAAAGCTTCCGACAAAAGTGAGAGATGAGATCGTTGGTTCTGCGGACAATGTTAGGTGGCACTCTGGCACTGGATGGAAGCAATGCATACCGATGGCCCAGGGCCGAGCAGCAGTCTTGCGTGCATAGGGAGCCAAGCGCTGCAGTCCCAAGACGGGAATGATCCGTAGTCAATGGCGTTCTTGAGACATAGCTCGTCGTCAACTTCAGCTGTTATGTGTCAGCGAAAGCACGAAACAAGCCAAAGGGTCTCGTACCAAATCGAGCGTCACTGAGCAGCTCCCCGTACGGCTGCCCGAGTAGCCTCTCTGTCCTCGCCTCCTCGACCAGACTCATCGCCCTCGTGCAGCTCGCGCGAAGGCTCTCAATGTACTTGGGCATGTCCATTATGCTGCCGTAGCTGCCAGCCTCGAATGCATCGATTAATCGCCTCGGCATTCGCAGTTTCAGGGAGACCGCGTAATGCGACTTCAGCGTCTCGTGGAGTTGCCAGCCCCAGTTGTCCGACGGCGAGAGGGCCGAGGGAGAAACGGTGGACAATCGGTCGTAGAAGACGGGCGCGAGAGAATCGACAATGGTGCGCTTAACGCCGAGGCTGTCCCAAATCTCGCGAGATCTGTGCGCGGAGCCCAAGACAAGGTGCAGTTGTACCAGGATCAGCGACATTTGACTGTGTTTTGGCGTGAGGTGGAACTGGTGCTCGAGCATGAAGAGCGCGCGAAGAAGATACTGCGCCGACGGTGGACGCGAAGGAGTGTACCCAGGTCGCTCATGGTTGAAAGCCAGCCTCAGATTGCAAAATCCAACCACCATGGCCAGTTCGGGTATAATTTCGTTCTCGGCTGCGGGATTGCCGGCGAGGTCCTTGGTGGTTGACTTGTATAGAGCGAGACCATTCCGGCCGATGCTGGACAGGCACGAAGCACACAGGGCAGTGTCGAACTCGGCGTCGCAGACAATGCACTTCGATCCTAGCTTCTCGCGGGGCACCGTTACGGCGCTCAAAGGGCATGTGGAAGCGAAATACTGCAGTTTCAGCGAGAGCAGCCGGATTCTCGCAGCCACTGCAGCGTCTGAAGAGGTGCCGGCCAACCGAGGGACGTGTTCGTAGGCGATGTACTTGGTCGCCGAAGCGTCAAGCCTCTCGACAAAGCCCTTGACATCGTCAAAGCACGCCAAGCTGCTCTTTTGGTCCTCGACGTAGTTGAGCAATTCCCGAATTCGGAGCGACGAAGGCTGTCCATCCTGCAAGTCGTCTTCGTCCCCAGCGCCGAGATCGAAGGCAGCCGACACCCGCGCCAGCAAAACGTTTCGTCTGTAGATGGGCCGCAGGTTCTTGGACCTGGCGACACTGAGCAGCAGGTCCTGAACAAGCTTTTGGGTGCTAGAGTCTCCCGTTAGTTGCGTCCGTTGCACGACTGCCGCGGTGACGTACTCTGGGTTGACGATCTTCAAATGCGACGCCGCGTCGATGAAATGCCGCCAGACCAGCCAGTCGGCGGCCAACAGCGTCGGCTCATCATCCTCGTCGGCGTCGGCAAGGCAGTCATTGCAGAGGTTAAAGAGACCTTCCCAATCGCGTTGGCGGTGGTGCTTTGCCGCGACTCGCAGGAACAGCTCTTTGCGGCCGAGGCGGAACTGCGACACGGGGCTGAATACCGGGCTGGCGAGCAGCTTCTCGAAATCGGCTGCGGTTCCATGCGTCTCGACGACGTCGTAGAGGAGAAGAATCTCCTCCTCTGTCTGCACGCTTCGGGCGGGAGGCTTTGGCGGCTCGTCTTCTGCTGCCGTGGTCCTTGCCTGACGGGATGAGTGTTAACACGGTGCCACGGAGGCGAGGTGCTCGGCACAGTACCTGTTCCGTGAGCTGGGCAGCACGCTCAATCTGCTTCTGCGCGAGAGTGCCGTACAGCTTCCGCTTCTCGGGCGGTGACTGCGGGCTCGTCTGTGTCGACTGTCAGCGTACGGGCGCAGGGGAACGCAGGGTGCGGCACCCGTACCGCCAGCATGTGAGTAACGACAATGTTCCAGAACAAGAACGCCCTCTCGTTGGGAAACGACCTGTCGATAGTCGCGGCAATCTGTGCGCATTAGGAGCTGCCCATGGTCAAGACACGATCGTCCACGGGGTACCGTACCTGCTGAGCGCTCACCAGGTCCCAGTGCAGCAAGCAGGACTCCAGACACCGCGTGGCAGCGCTCCTGTCCTTGGGCGACGCCTTGACGGCCCTCACGCGCAGCGGGCCGAGCGTCTGGGCAAAGTCGTCTTCGTGGACCAGGTCCAGCGTCGCCCACTCGAGCAGGTCAATGGCATCGACGTCCTTGACGACCGTCCCGTCCTTGACGTACTGCCCCACGGCGGCGACGGCGGCGAACTTGGCGCTGGGGTCGTCGAGCTGGCTCTCGGCGCATATCTTGACAATCTAGCGAGGCGAGATGCGCAGTCAGTTGAGGGCCAGGCTGGGGTGCGGTGTGTATATCCACGGCGGTGGAGGCAGTGAGCGTGAGCAACCGACCTCAAAGTACTGGTCGCCGAACGTCCGCGCCCGCTTCTCGGCCAGGCGTATGGCGACGGGCCAGTTGCCATCGTGAAAGGCAGACTGCAGCTGCAGGTCGACTCCGTTTCTTAACCGAGGGCGTTGGCGACTCATGGCCTGTGAGCTGTGCTGTGAAGCGTGTTGTCTCAAGTCTCTCACCGGGAAACTTTTGGAGGGGCGCGGCGGCATCGCGTGGGCCGTGAGGGGACCGTGTTGCCCTGCGGCGCCGCACTGTCTAGATGCGCTGGCTGGCTGGGTCGCAACTCTGAGCTTCGCGACGCGATAATAGGGAAGGCTCGCGTAGCTGAAGCACGTTGCAGAGAATGTTTGTGTATATCAGTTATGAAAGGTTGAATCTTATGCAGGTTGCGCCATCTACAGCACTGGCTAGTCTCGGGCCTTCCGACGCATTTCAGTTAAGCTTCCAACACCAGTGCTATGCCCCATCGCTCCTACAATGTTTTACAGTCTCTTCCTCGAGCCTCGAGCTTCATGGCATCGCCTCCTTCCGTCATAAAGGTATCCGTCTGTATCCGTCTCGGCGCCACATCGTGTATCGACTTCGTCCAGCCTCGGTCGAGATATCACCAAAACTTGCCGCCATTCTCCTTTTTCCGGCGCTCAGTCTACCACAAAGTCAGCATTCGCATACTATTCGACGGAGACCCCAGCCTCGGCATATGTCAAACGCACCCAAGCCTGCTTGCAGTCGCGATACGCCCTGCTACCGGTCAGTGCCTCCCTCCCCCCAGTCCCTCGTCACCGCGGATCGCACGCACTGAAAGTATTCGCCGCACATGGACTTGTCACCGCCGTTCCGGTACAGGCACTTGTAGCTTCGCTGCGCGGCTTCCTGGCACGGGTCGTAGAACTCGCTCTTGGATTTGCTGCGGTGCCCAAGGCCCTGGTCAGCGTTGCGTCTGCAGATGCGTGGGATCGGGCTTGGGGAAGCCAAGGGCGCGGCCGGCTTACGTCTCAAACTTTTGCTTGGTCTTGTTGTCCCAAGGATCCGCCTCGGACCCTTGCGGTTTTTCTGACGCCATGGTGTTGTTCGTGCCGAGGAGAGAGGTTAGCAATTGGCGATGGCGGCATGAAGTCAAGGCCGGCCGGATGAATCTCGGCAATCGCTGTTCCGGCTGCCGGCGTCACGACGGGTGAAATCGCACTGTGCCATTGGCTTCCATATGTGCCGGCAACGGCATGTTGAACATTAGGACGGAAGATACAAGAAAGGGAAAGGTCGGAGAAATTCAGGATCCCTTTATGTAACTCAGTTCTCTCTGGCAGAGCAATTACGAATGCGCTCTAATAGCCTCCCAGAACCCATCCCCATCAAGCCCATCCCTCTTACACTTGGCCTCCAGCAGCCCATCCCTCGCGAGCTCAACCCTGCGCGTCGTCTCCAAGCTGCAGCACAGCCCGACGTCAAACGCCTTCAGCTCCGGCTCGCCCATGAGTGCCAGCGCGCCCAGCCCCAGGTACGAGTGGTAAAGGTCCGGCGGCCCGCCCACGGCCTTGGAGAAGCCGCCGATGCGGTGCTGCGTGATGTCGAGGATGTACTTGCGGGACGGGGGGACGTTGACCAAGGAGAGGCCGTCGAGCATCTGTAGCCATTCAGCATCAGCAGCCAAACAGACAGTGTCAGCGGTTTCGCGGGAGCAAGATGTCATACCGCAAGCGTGCCCGCTACCCACCAGCAGTAACACGTATCTGCCTTTTTGTTCCACCTCCCATTGTAACCGACATGGCCGCAGCCGTCTGACAGGCTCAGCTCCCCCAGCTTGGACTCGATAAGGTTTTCTCCCTCGTCGTCGTCCTCCTCCTCTTCCTGCGCAAGGTACGTGAACTGCCTGTGGACGAGAAAGTTGACCAACCCCTGACGATCGGCCACGCCTTGCTTGATCGCGGGTCCTTCATGAGGTGAAGACGCTGAAAGTGGACGGTCCAGCATGTAGAGGGCTGCTATCCCACAGTACGCGTAGCCGGCTATAGAGGCCTCTGTTAGCTCAACAACAGACTCGGCCAGGGGGAGACGGACCATGGGATTCATGCTCTGAAGCTTCGGCCAGACCACCATCGAACGTCTGCGAGTTGGTCAGTCAATAATCCACTTCAGATCAACAAAGCTCCCATGAACCAACCTGTCCCTGCCGTATGTGCGCCACCAGCTTGTCCACATCAACATCCTCCTCCCAGCCCTCATCTCCCGGCTCAACTGCCCCCCTCAGCATCCACCGAATGCAACTCGCCAGGTAACTATGCCGCATGTCCCTCCCGCCAACCGCCTGGCCCTCCCACAGCACCTGTCCAAAGCTGCCATCCTCTCGCTGCAGCCTCCGCAGCCACCTCAGGAGCTTCCCCCGCCGCACCCCCGCAAAGGCCGCCCGCGCCTCCATCTCCGTCCCCGCCGCCGTGGCCAGCAGCAGCAGCGCGAAGAACGTCGCCGCGAGGTTCGCCGACCCCTTGGCCGCGTCCTGCCCGGCCAGCGCGTGCGTCGGGCTGCCGCAGAACCCGCCGTCCGGGTGCTGCAAGCCCAGGACCCAGGGTCGGACGGAGGAGCGGTCCTTGGCGGAGAGGGGCACGGAGAGCAGGTCCAGGGCCGAGACGGTGAAGTAGGCGAATGTGAGCCGCGTGGAGTCGTTTGCTGTGTACGGGGATGGAAGGTATGTGCCGTGGCAGCGCTGCCAGTACTTGATATGCCTGGCCTTGTCCAGGACGGACTCTTGCGCGGTCATCGTGGGATAGGTCCTGGGCCGCTGGTCAAAGGAGCGAATTACAGCAACAAAGGCGATGGTGAATCTGTATGCCTCAAGACACGGCCTGAATACAACGGCAGCGTTGAAAACGAAAGAAAGTTTATGGCAATTTGAAGAGACATCATGCAAGTTGTGAGATGAAGCTGCCATCATCAGCAACAGCTCAAGACAGCTCAACGCGCCACACCGACCGCCACACCAACCGCCGCACCTCACCAGCCACACCAACCCCCGAGCTCAGTAGGTTCCCCTAGCGTCGCGTGTCCACAGTGCATAAGTAAGCTTCGATAAGGCTCTGGCCAGGCACGAATGACGCCACCATCGCCCGACGCAGCACAGCCAGCTCTGCTCTCTCTCTCTACTCGAACCTCCCTCGGGCTCCCTTAATTAACAACACCTACCGTCGTCGTACCGTCGCGCAAGCAGAAGCCGATTCCGTGTACGAAGACTTGAAAGGGCCTGTGCTTGCGCTTTTCTTTGCACGCTTTCTCATTTGTCAGTGGCCACTGCCCGACGTGCGTTTCACGATCGGGGGCACGCGCCGACAGTCCGGAGCCTCCCTTGCGACGAGCGCAGAGCAAACACCGTTGACGGATTCATTCCTTTTCCGTCCTCGACGATACGCGCCGACGCCCGAGTACCCCACGCCCGTTGCTTGCGCTCCTTGCGCACCAACAGCCTGCCCGCCATGCCGCTCATCGCCGCCAAGACCATCATCGTCTCCATCTCGCTCTTCCACATGACGCTCGCCTTCTTCTTCCTCACGAGCCCGCGCACCGTCAGCGACCAGGTTCTCGTGTACGTCATGGGCGAGAGCATGGGCATGGTACGCCGACCTTTCCCCCGAGGTTCCGACTGATGGCAAGAGCTGGATGCTAACAAGACGCCGTTGGTGCAGCCCGTCTCCCGCGGCTTCGACGCGCAGAGCCCTGCGCTGGCCTTTCTCGCCGTCGTGCTCGCCATGTTTGGCCTCAGCGACCTCGTCTCGCTGTCCATGCCCGAGGAGCTCGGCTCGCTGTACTACTGGGGTACCCAAGGTCCGTCTCCCTACACCCCCCCTTCCCCTCTCATCCTCCACCGCCAAACCACTAACACGCTCTCCCACAGCGCCGCTCCGCTCGTTCTTCTCCATGCTCCTCGTCTTCTACTCCTACTTCCTCGGCCCCTCGTCCCCCGTCTACGGCTCCCCCCCGCGCACGCCCCCACTCGCCGGCTCCTCGTCGTCGTCCTACACTGCCTCCGGCTGGGGCGGCGACGCCCTCAAGAACCGCGTCTTCTTCACCTTCATGTTTCTCGAGATGATCAGCTGGTTCTGGATCTGGGTCACCCTGCGCGAGGAGCGCCACGGCGTCGTCGAGAGGATGCGCAAGCAGCAGCGCTCCGACTAGGTGGTCGTCGTCATGTGGACGACTGGACGAAGAACGGGGGGGGGGGGGGGGGGGGGGGGGGGGGGGTAAAAGATGTGTGGTTACTGCTTTTTGGGTTAGAGTATGGAAAAGGTCGGGGACGGCATTGGGGGATCTGGCGTGGAATAAAGAAGCATCTATACCCATCAATTGAACAAGATACACACCGACGAGTGTGACTCGAGGAATGACACTTATGCAACCCTCAAACACATTGCACTGGGCAACGTATGTTACAATGCCAACAGCAAACCACACTTGGTATCCATAGCTACAGCCGGGTATATCTGTACAGCTCCTCTATCCCCCACAACAACCGCGTCCCTACAGTCTTTCTGACAAAAGAACCAAGGGTCCTTCCCGAAAATAACACGTTGTTCTGACAAGCTCCCGTCAACCTTTTTGTCCTGTGCTGCCAATAATGTCAGATGGGTATCTGCTCCCCCTAGTCCCTCATGGTACAAAAGAAAAATCCATGGTCCGTCTCGTCTATTTGTCATTAAGCCGTCGGTTGAGCCGCACGCGGTTCCGGCGACGATGCCCGAGCGGCCGCCTCTGTGTGCGCCGCAGAAGTCGGGCTGTTCACGGTCAAAGCCGGCGCCGGCTCCTCATCCTCGATAATCTGCTCCTCAATTACCTCCCCCGGTCCGCGGACAATGGGGGTAAACATTTCGACTTCTTCAAACTCCTCTTCGGGCTCCTCGGCCATCATGTTCTCGTCTTCTTCCTGGATGGTAATCTCCCCGGAGCGGCGGCCCAAGGCCGAGCCACTACCGCTGCGAGAATGGGCACCAGAGCCGCCGCCTCCATGTCTGCCGCTGGACACCGATCCGCCAAAGTTGAGGGTCGGGCCCTTGAAGAGGTTCTTCTTCCGCTTCGCAAAGAGCACGCCAGAGGAGAAGGGATTCGGTGACCCAGGCGGCTGTGGCTGGCTGCTGGGCATCCCCTCATTATACATCTGGAGAGGCGGCGGGGCGGGCGACCCGAGGACGAGGCGAATGTTGGACGGAAACGAATTTGCCGTCGGCGTTGCCGGGAGCACCTTGACCGAGTGGTGCGGTGAGTGGCCGCGACCAAGGGGCGTCTTGCACGTCGATACGGATCCCGCAGAGCTCGTCGACGACGCCTTGGAGTGGGAATGGTGGTGGTGGTGTATCGAGCGGACAGAAGACACCGACGACGAGGTCGACTTTCTGCCTCGCAAGCCCGCAGAAGACCGGCGGATGGTAGACCGCGGCGTCAGGGGCGAGGGCGACAGAGATTGTCTCTTGTACGATTGCGACGTAGCAATGCGTGGTCGATGAGGTTGCATGTGCGCCGAAGCCGACAGGGACGACGACCGCGAGGTGGTGCCTTTGTTAGGAGCGTTGCCGCCCTGCGCGGTAGGGTGTCCCTTGGCGGCGTGGCCATTGGCGACGACTCCCTTGGGCACCGGCGCCGTGGCCTGAACTCCGGGAGAGCTTGTAGTCGGGTATTTGCTCGTCTGCGGCCGCGGGCTGGCGTCCTTGATGCTGTTACCGCTGGACGCCTTGAGATGCAGGTTCGGCGTGCTGCGACTCGTGCGCCTTTCGTGTCGGTGGCGCCGTCTGGTCGTGTTCTCGATGAACCAGTGTGTCCAGTTCTTCCAGTGGGCAAGGATGGCTTGGCTGGGCTTCTTCTTCGTCTTCTGCTGCCCGTTTGCATCCTGGGGCTGCGTATTTGATGCGTTGCTCTCGTCGTTCTTAACAATGGTGTCCGACGTGGTGACCAGGTGCAGCGTTGATCCGCGAGATCTCGCACTCCGTATGACCCCCTCCTTTGGCGGCGGAATAGGCCGACGGTGGCGAGAGGTAGAGACGGAACGGATCGAATCCTTATCGATCGGCGTCGGGGGCACATCGTCGTGGATGGATCCTCCGCTCTCTCGGTTGGCTTCCGGCAGCTGGGGTAAGTCTGAAAAGGCAAAGTCGCCATAGTAATGCGCGCTCCTGCGCTCGCTTCTGCCTCGACTCCTCGACCCGTTGGGCTCGCCCAGCCTGATAAACTGGCTGGTCAGTCCGCCGTCCTCGTCCACGTCCTGGAGCGTCGGCGCCATGCGCTCGAGTCGGCTGGACGCGGCGGAGAGACGGCGCAGGCTCCTCTCCACCTCCTTTTCCTTTCGCTTCTTCTCCCGCCTGTGCATCTTGCGCGCTTCCTTTTCCAGAAGCAGGGTCCACCAGCCAGACAGCGCATCGCACTTTTGCGCCAAGACGCTCTCTATGATGGCGTCAATGTCCACGCCCGCGCTGCGCATTCGATGCAGGCAGTCCTTTTCCAGGGCCGTGGAGAAGGGCGGCTGCGCCTTGACTTTTAGAATCGTTTGCTGCGCCGGCGCATGCTCGGCGAGGAACGGATGGGCGAGGATGTCTTGTAGAGACGGACGAGGGAACGGACGCTTCGAGAGCAGCGACTTGAGCAAGGAAGTGGCCTCGGCGGGGAGGTGCTCGGGATAGGCCGGCTCTTCGGAGAGGATCCTTGTCCGGGTAACGTTGTCGTCGTCGTCGTCGAACGGCAGCTCTCCGCAGAGCAGGGCGTACAGAATGATGCCCAAGCTCCAGACGTCAATTTTTTCGCCGGCATACTTTTCGCCGCGCAGCATCTCGGGCGCAGCGTAGCATATCGTCCCGCAAAACGTCTGCAGGTGGTTCGTCCTGCCCTCGTATTCCCGCGTGAAGCCAAAGTCGACGAGCTTGACGTTTTCGTGCTTGTCGAGGAGAATGTTTTCGAGCTTGAGGTCGCGGTGGACGCATGACTGCATGTGCACGTAGGCCACGGCGCCGACTAGCTGGGCAAAGATCTTTTGGACCTTGTGGACGGCGAGGGGGCCATGTTCGAGGAGGTAGTTGTACAGCTCATCGCCTACGTGTGAGGGTCGTCAGCCATGCTCCTCGGGACTCAATGGCCAGGGTGACATACCAGAGCAGTACTCCAACACCAGCCAGACCAGGTTCTCCGTCACAATGACCTCGTACAGCCTCGCGATGTGAGGGTGGACAAACTGGCGGTGGTGGTGTATCTCGCGGGCGAGGTTCGAGTCGTCTTTGTGGGCCGACTTGAGGACGACCTGTGTGGCGGTCAGCAGGACGGTATACTTGACGCTCAGCGGGCGTGGGTGCTTGCCTTGGAGCCATTGGTGAGCTTGTGCGTCGCCAGGTACACCTTGCCAAAGGAGCCTTTTCCGATCAACCGGCCGAGGGTGTAGTTGCCGACCGACGTGAGGTCGTTGGTCGAGAACTCGCTGCGGGAGAGGCGCGACGGTCAGCGTGGGGAACGGTGATGGGCAGCCAGAGAGGGAGGACGGGACGCACTCCAACAACTGTTGATATGAACTGGCAAGCTGGACGTTGGCTCCATCAGCATGTCTCGTTCTCGTTCTCGCGGCCCGGACCCAGTCCAGGAGACGGGATGCAAGCAATCCCACCTTTGCCTTGCGTCCATGAGCCTCGGCGAACTTCCCCTTTGCCGGCTGCATCCCTCGCGTCCCGCGCCAGCTGGTCGCGCCTCTGTCTGGGACGTGGGTTTCGAGATGCTGCAAAAGACGAAGGATTCGATCGTGACGGCGTCAACGAGGGCCAAAGCCGGACGCGGCGGCGGCGTGCGGGCCTCGACTCGGACTCGGGCTCGGACTCGGCGGCGCTGGCGTCGAGGTTTCGTTTCTTCAGCGTCGGAGCGTGCCGCTGGCGACTTCAGGGCGAGCCATTCGCCGGCGCGAATTGGGCGGGATGCAGGCGCGTGCGTGCGTCGTCGGTTCGGGGCCTCTGGTCCAGGCGATGAGGCCGCGAGGAATTGGGCGCTGGGCGGTGGTTGCAGCGGCGGTTGGATTCGAGGGGAGATGAATTGGGAAAAGACGAGATGCCATGGATGGATGCACTCCGAGGTTGGTGGACGACATGGGGCTGGCTGCTGCGGGCTGGGCTGCGCTTGGGCTGGGTCGAGGGAGATGACGGTCGGTTGACAGGTGCCCAGCATCCAGGTAGCGGCCAGGTACCCCGTCGCCGAGGCCCGGCGGTGATGTCACCACTGGTGGCGTGATTCCAGGCCGCAGGGTGACTTCCAGGGTACGGAGTACCAGGTCTAATTGCGTTGCAGCTGCAGCGAACGCTCCATGCTCCATGCTCCCGCCCTGGCCTGGCGAATGAGCTCATCAACCCGGTACCGTCACCAGTCAACAACGTCCGCGGCCACTCCATCATGTCGTGCGTCGATGGATATATTTAGCAAAAAAGCCTGGCAAATGCACGGGCCGTGAAAGTCTCAAGAGCGACACCGGACGTGCAGCTGCGACGCTCAGGCCACAGACAAACCTTCGCCGTCTGTTACTCGTACTACGTCGATAATTGGAGCAGCCGGGCAGCTCGGGGTCGCAAAGGCAAGCTGGAAGCTGGTCTGATCGTGCGCATGGGCGCTTCCCCAGGTTTCACAAGGTGGGCTCCAGGAGCCCTTCATCGACCGGGGTGAGGCGAATGGATGAATGCCGAGCAACGTTGACCTCTGGTTCCATGTAAGCTGATCCGGTCTTCTTGGAAAGCTTCAGAACAGCAACGTCTGCATTTTCGGTTCGTTGGTTGAGCATTGGCCTCTGCATAACACTAGAAGAGCTTTGATCATTGATTTCCAGTGTGCCGCAACAAGTTGTTCCATTGTGCAGTTTAAAATCGAATCATCATGTCCAAACACTCCACTCGGATCTGCCGGTCTGGTAAAGCTTACTCCTCTCTGATGAATTAGACGTGTTTCATATATATTAAATCAAGCCACCACATGCAGCTTCACACGGCCAAAATGGCATGTCCTGGTTGGCACAGCGATCTTGACTGGGACTGATAAAAGTATAGGGTAACTTATTCCGTACCTAGCCACGGCTTCATTCATCACCACTGATAAAGAGTTGGCATTCACAGCTCGCCAGGACCATTCAAGTCGTAGCTCAGCGTACCCGAGCCTCAGCTTAATATTGAAACAATCCCTCTTTTCTAAGAGACGGCACCTAATCCTACTCTCCTTCTTCCCGATCCCCCGTCATCTACTCCGTCCCAGTGCGCCCTCTGCATCTTGACCCTCCCCCAAAACTCCCAGCATGAGACACCCAACAGTGTCAACAGGACCCGAAAACTCCCTGTCCCATGCCATGCATGCGCGATTACTATAATACACTTATCCCAAACTGCCGTGATGATATTGAGACAGACCACAAGACCCAGAGCAAGAAGTAGACGCCGTCAGCCCATGCACATGCGCCGTTCAGCGTTTCCTCGTGTCCTTGCCCTTTTTCTTTCCCTTCTTCTTGTCCTTTGGTAACTCCAGTTTCGTGTGTTTGAGCTGCTCGGCCATGATGCCAAGCATGTACTGATCAATGTTGCGAACCTTGTCGCCCCAAGCATTATACTCAGCGTCCTCGTCAATCTGCACCGACTCTGCCCCGTCGAGCACGGTGCCGTCGAGCACCAACTTGCCCGACGGCGTTCCCTGCCGCGTCGTCGAGGCACCCGAGGCCGGACCAGAGGGCTTCTCGGTAAAGTCGGCGTCGTCTGCCTGGATTTCTCGCTCGGCGACGTGAGCAGCAGCCACGTCCTCTCTGTCCTCAGCCTGCTCGAGCACCCTGCCGACGGTGCGCTGGTCGTTGTTGGTTCCTGGTCCACCCAACACGCGGTCCAACGCTGCGTCCGCGGCAGATACACCCTCACTCGTGAAGTCCACTTTGTCCTCGAGAACGTCCCTGACAGAGACACGATTGAAGTAGTCGGTGGTGAACTCTCCTTCCTGAATCACGACGTCGTCGAGCATCTGTTTCTGCGACGCTTTGCGCAAGATGTTGGCTTCGATGGTGTGCTCGCTGATGAGGCGGTAAATGTGCACATCCCGCGTTTGGCCAATTCGATGGCATCGATCCTGACACTGCTTGTCCATGGCTGGGTTCCAGTCTTGGTCGTAGAAGATGACCGTGTCGGCACCGGTAAGGTTGATGCCCAGCCCACCGGATCTCGTGGACAAGATGAAGCACAGGATGCGAGGGTCGTTGTTGAACCGGTCCGTCAGGATCTGCCGCTGTTCCACCTTGGTCGCTCCGTCGAGGCGAAGATATTTGTGCCCGTGAATGTTGAGGAACTGCTCCAGGATATCCAGCACCTTGGTCATTTGCGTGAAGATGAGGGCGCGGTGACCGCCGGCTTGCAGTTTACGAAGCAGCTTGTCCAGTACCTGGAGCTTGCCGCAGTCGTATTGGAGCAGACGCTTATCGGGAAACTGGATGCTGAGCCGCATCCGGGCCTCGTGCCAGGGATCAGCGGGAGGCATCTTTGGTAGGAACGGTGCCCATCGAACGGGAGCCGACAGCTTCAGGTCTTCCTCAACGAATGACTCGACGCCTTTGCGGCCCAGCATGAAGGGTTCCAGATCCCGCGTTACCACAGCTGGCGTTACGCATGAAAACTTTTCAATCGTCGTCTTGAAGCTGTCGGCACGCTGGCCCAGGGTTGGAGTCAGGGCGCGGATAAAGGTCGAGTCGTCCTCAAACCATGCCATTATCTTGCGGGGGACTCTCGGCCGCGGCCGGCAAGGGCGTCTGAACGCGTCAATGGACACCAGATCGACAATGTTCTTGCCAAATATCGGTCGCTGCTGGCGGCGTAGAGCATTGAGGTACACGCAATGCTGTAGCTCCTCAAACCTACCCCACCGAGATGCGCTCTCGAGGTAGGCAATGTTTGACTCCACCGTCGACGGGTCGAGGTTTGTGTAGGCCCCCTGGGCCCTAATCTTCTGGGCCTCTCGAAGGTCCATGAGTGCCCGATGTGAGCTCAGTTGAGCGATGCGCTCGGCTTTCACGCTCGACAGATGCTCGTGCTTGGTCGGGACCAGGTTCAAGAAGGGAAGATTGACCGCTCCCATTGGCGCTTCCGCTAGCAATGAACGTCGCAGCATTCGTTCGGTCACCTCGTATTCGGATGCGACAGACTTTTGCATGCGAAAAGAGGTCATGATGGGACGATCGACGAACAGATCTGGGTGGTTGCAGACTTTGCGGAGCTGCATCAGACAGTTGATGATTGACAAGTAGTTGCCCGAGGCCAGCGTCGCCTTGGTGTCGTTTCGGGACAGGAAACCGTCGTAGAGCTCGCGTTGCCGCTTCGATAGCCGGCAGAACTCGACATGCTCGTACTTGGCCGGCATTTGCTTCTCCACGTCGGCCTTGAGGCGACGCAGCAGGTACGGGCGGAGAACCTTGTGCAGCTTCGAGATGATGGCCCTGGCTTCGTCGTCCATCTGGTCTCTGCCGCTCTCCAAGATCTGAGACTCGGGCTTGTGAAACCAGTCATGGAACTCCTGGAGGTCCGCGAAGCCACCCACGCCGTTTTCCGCGGGCATGAGAAAGAAGAGCAAGGACCACAGCTCCGTAAGGTTGTTCTGCAGCGGCGTTCCGGTGAGCAGGAGCCGGGAGTGCGTGTTGAATCCCAGCAGTGTCTGCCACCGCTGAGACTTGAAGTTCTTGATGTTGTGCGCCTCGTCGAGAATCAGGTAGTGCCATCGTCGCCGCTTGAAGACTTGCTGGTCCTGGAGCACGAGCTGATAGGAAGTGATGCACACATTCCAAACGTCGTCGTTGTTCCAGCCCTGCCGTTTTCGTTTTCGCTCCTCTTGCGAGCCGTAGTAGGCAAGAATCTTGAAGCCCGGGCACCACTTCTTGAACTCCATCTCCCAGTTCAGCATCACACTCGTGGGTACAACAACCAGGTGGGGGCCCCAGACTTCGTGGTAGGTGGCCAGATGAGCGAGCAAGGCTATCGTCTGAATCGTTTTGCCCAGACCCATCTCGTCTGCGAGGATGCCGTTGGTGTTGTTTGCGTAGAGGCCGGCAAGCCAGTCGAGGCCATCGTGCTGATACTCACGCAACGTCCCCCGGAGGAGGAAAGGGATGTCGGTTTCGTGAGTTGTCTGCGCCCGCGTCGAGGGAGACCTGCTTGTTCCCGCCTTGGTCACCGCCAAGTCCTTTGTCGACGCCACATCCACTTCGGAAGGCTTGGTCTCTGATGTCGGCGGAGACTGGCTGTGTTCTGGGCTGGGCGGATTCGTGACCGACTCCGTCCCAGGGCTTAGGGGTTTCTCCGCAACGATGGATACGGGGGCTGCAGCTCGGCTGTCGCTTGGCGCATCATTGACCGCGTCCGCCATCGGGGTGTCTTGGTCAGGCACGGCTGGAGGTTGATCGGTGGCGCCGTTTGGCCGCGTATCAGAGCCGGTGTCATCGTCGCTATTGTCCTGTACTGCCTTGACATGCCCGTTTGCGTCAGCTGCCGAACCCTCAGCTGGGGGAGCCGGTGCTTGGTCCTCGCTCGGTTCGCTAACATGGCGCCCGATCTCAATGGCATCACCGTAGATGGAATCGGGATGGCGAACCAGCGACACTTCATCATCCTCATCATCGACAAGTCCGTTGGGGTCTGATGTAGGCCCTTCGGTGGCACCAGCTGCGTCGGCGTCGGGCATCTCGGTGTCCCCTTCATGCGTCTGGGGAGTATCCTGTGATGCTTCGTCGTTCATCTGCTTCAGCTCTGATTTGCCAAAGAATAGCCCGAGTAGGCCGCCCGCCTCTTCGGACTCGGCATCGTCTTGGTCGGATTCGCCTTCCTCGTCCTCGTCCTCGTCACTGTCCATGTCGCTCGACCCGAGGTCATCGTCCATGTCGACCGACTCGTCGCTTGTGTCGCCGGCTGGGTCCGCGTCCATCTCCGCAATAGTCGGATCATTGGTCGCCGCATCATCCACAGCCGGCTCCAAGTTGGGGAGATTGGCGTACTTGGCTATTAGCTGTTCTTGAGTAAGACCTTCATCTGCTGCGTCTTTAGTGTCGTCCCCTTCGTCATCGTCGGAGCTTGACATGTTGTCGCTGTCAGCATCGGCATCGTCGCCACTTTCGTCAGAGCCCAGCCCAGATCCATCGTCGTCGCTCCCGGCGCTTAGATCGTCGCTCAGGTCGTCGAAGCCATCTTCGTCGGACGGAATTTCCGAGTCCAACGCACGGCGGGCTTGCAGCTTCTGTTCAGACAGGTTGACAGCTTCGTTCAGCGCAGCCTTGACCCGTCTTTGCTCCTCCGCTTCCCACGCTTCCAAGCGCTGCCGGTTAACTTGCGCCCGGACGTTCTCCCAAGTACCGAATATGGCCCTGGCGACCAGGCGATATCGTAGTATCCATTTTTCTCGTTCCTCGGCCTCGATTTCCTCTGCCGACTTTGGCTGGCGCCGAAGCCACTCGTCACGACAGGCCTCGGCGAGCTTCTTGGCCATCGACCGATGTCTTTGCTGCTCTGCCAGGAGGAGCTTGCGGAAGTTGGTCATGGCTTTTACCAGGTGGTCCTGTCGGGCCCACTGCCGCGGCGGCTCCTCCTCTCCTTCTGGCGCGAAGAGAGAGCATCGTTCTTCGGACAGGAGTCCACCGGGTTCCACCTCGTCTTCGATTCGCAGAATCAGCTGAGCATCTCTTTGCGCAACCTCCTCGGTATACGGGGGGCCATCCTCCGAAGCCTGTAAGCCGCCCTCTTCGACTGGGATGTCGCCTCCGCGCGCCCAAAAGTCCTCGAAGCTTGTGCCAATCTTGGCTCGTTTTCGAACCTGGTCGGGGTGCACCAGCGGAATAACGCCCGAGCGGCCGGTGCGCAGCTTTATCCGAGGTGACCAGCTGTCGCCATCGTGGTGGGCGTATATGGAGTCGTGAGTGGGCGTCGTCTGCTCCTTGGCACCGGCGGCGTCAAGGCGTGACGTTCGTCGAGGTCGAGTCGAGTGGCGCGTTGGTGGAGGCGGCGGCGAGGGGGTTCGGCGGCGCGTAGGACGGGTCGAGGATCTCGGCTCTGGCGCAGGCTTCCGTGACGCGGCTTTCGAAGTCGATGCCGCCTTCTTCGGAGGGGGATGCGGCTTGTCCTTGGCGGCGGCCGTCTTGGCCCCCCTGGCGACGATGGACGACTCGTCCTTTTTCGGCGGACTGGCAGAGGGCCCGTTCAAGGAATGCCTCGTCAGTCGTCTCTTGCCTCGAGGCTGGAACTCGAGCGGCAAGGTGTTGATTCGGCCGGATTTGCGGCGCCCGCCCTCGGTAAAGGAGGTAGGACCCTCGGCCTCGATCTTCTTCCACGGCGGCGACTCCAGCTTGGGTTTGCGCGACGCGGGCGGAGGAGTTGCGTCTCGAGTGCGCTGTCTCTTGGCTGGCCGCTCGCCGTCGTCGCCGTCGTCGCCATCGCCATCGCCATCACCGCCGTTGACTTGTGCGGGCACGTGTCCATTCGTCTGCGGCGTCGCGTCCGCATCGACGTGTTCGCTTGCCAGGGGCTCAGCGATGTCATCGTCTGCCTCGGCCGCCGTCGGAGCCGCGTCGTCTGGACGCGCTGGACGCTCGTCGCGCGTGGTTTCGGGGGCCACAGGATCCGCGATGGCCAGGACGTTGTCGGGCGACGCGGTCTCGGGCATCATAGCAAGGTGGAGCCAGGAGACGCAGAGGGCGATATCTCGACGAGGCAAACATTGGCAGGGCGGAAATTAGGGTCTATGGAATGGTAGCGCTTCAGTGAATATTCATACAAGGTCTGCACATGATCAGAGGCCTGTGGCGTGGCCGGCGGCGGTTTTTGCGTGCGAAATCCGTGTCGTCAGCAAAACTTTTGGATCGGGAGAAATTGCCAGACGACAGCGACATGGGTGAGGTGGAGGTGCTGTAACGGTAACTGCAGTTGCCCCCCTGCCTGTCGCTGGAAGCCCGGCGTGAAGCGCGACCGCGCTAGCCCGGCGTGTGCGTGGCGGCCTCAGGCATCAACTTTTAGCTCGAATCACCACAACCTCATCATCAGGAAGCACCTTGAGCCAATTGACCCGCCATCGTCACCGAGCAATTGGGCGCCCACGGACCTGCCAACCCGCCCAACGTGAGTTGCAGCCGACGAGCGACGAGCTCATGCGTACCGAGGTTTGCGCGCACGCCAACTGACCGCCGTCGACAGATGCTCCCCCAGCGAATTGCGCGGGCCTCTGCCCTGCGCACCAGCCTTGCGGCCGCCCGACGACTACCGACGACGCAGCGACGAGGCTTCCTGCCGCACTCGTACACGGCGAAGAAGACGATGGACGACAAGTTCCCCGAACCTCCGCATATGAGCGAGGCCGAGGACCCCGGCATGGTCAGTGTTGGCGGCGCGGACGATGGATCGCAGCCCGTCGGAGACTGACAAACTGCGCGCAGAACGGCGGCTACATCAACCCTCCGCGGATCAAGCGACAGTTCCGCGACCCCCATGCGAGCTGGTGGGACCCCCAGGAGCGACGGAACTTTGGCGAGCCCATCCACGAGGACAACGACGTGCTCGGAATCTTCTCGCCGTGGGAGTACACCTGGACGACCACCGGCCCCGGCGTGGTCATGGTCGGCACCTTCATCGCCGTCTTCTTGGGCGTCTCCGGAGTCGTGTACCTCAACTACCCCGACAAGCAGTCATACCCGAAGGAGTTTGAGGGCGGACTGGAGCGGGAACTGGGTGGCCCCGGAGCCGTGAGGGTAGGTCAATTGGCGCAAGTTCGCAGATCCATGCAGTGTGCTAACATGTGTGCAGGCACGGATGGCCGGCGACGAGACCCGTGAACAGAATCGGAGTTGATTTGTACATAAACCTAGGCGCGGAATACAGGATGTCTTGTGGAACCAGCTGATCGGAATGGGATATGCTCACGCGAGGATGTGAACGGTGGATGGCTCAACAAGTAGCTGCTGTACCAATCCCGACTTTCCTTTGTTCAACTGTCACTATCCGGTACCGATATGCTGCTGACGTTGAATGCTCGCCATGGCCGCATGCTCCAGACTATCCTGCATATTGACATTACGCCCCGTCGCCCCGAAGGACTGGGTCAGGAGCACCCAACGGTATTCAATGGCCCATCGACAACGAGTGACTAGGACCTGCTTGCTGACTGGCATCTTCGCTTACAGTCGCCGTGTTTGGCGGGCTAATCTCTCGCTACAATGGTAGGAACCGAGGCTGGCTCCATCACTCCCTGCACTTACATTCTCCCGGGCCGATGCCGACCCAGCTGCCCACCTCAACGACACTCCCTTGACGTTCTTGAACAACCCTGCAGTCTGAAGCCCCCATCAACGCCTGCCTGGGATACCGCGGCATTCGCCGATGACAGCATCACAAGCTGGCTTGCAAGGCTAATTGGCTAGGGACGTCCGCATTTGCTGCTTCCTCCTGGCCTGATGCGAGCAGTACGTACTCGGCGAGTGCCCGTGACTCGATCTGGTACCCGGGCGGTGGCGCATATCGCGTTTAGATGCAGCAGCCTGGCCTGAACTGTCCATTCGAACTCTTCTCTCCAACCATTTCCCCTCTGCGTTTGACGAACATCACCTCGGCTCTTTGCCATTCTCAGGCTCCGTCTTCGCCACCACAGCCATAGACCTGCAGTTCTCTGGCTGTCCCGTACGGCTTCTCCTTCCGTGGTGCCTCACGATGCGCTATGAGGATTGGGACATTCTGCTCTTCCCCAGAGGCTGCAAGACTCCCGTGAAGGAGTTCAAGGCGGCTTGCAATGTCGTTCACGATGCAGGTATGGTCAAATTCACCGCCCATCTTCCTGCCATGATCGCAAACTGACATTGGCTGCCTCCCAGAGTTCTCCCATAGCCACGGCTCGATTGGTCTGCCGACAGTCTGCTGCTTTATCCCGAGCCTGGCACCCGGCGCCCCCTTCCAAGTCTCGATCCATTCCTGGTCGGACGCGATTGTGAGCCAGTTTGCCAGGTCCTACAGCAAGTTCCCTGACACGGTCAAGTTTGAGGCGAGGCTCTTCATCGATGGTAGACTGGTCGCGTATGATGGGCTCCCTATGCGGCTCTCTTGAGCTTCGTGTTGGCTGACACCATGCCAGCTCCACGGCATTGGATCGAAAGACCACTTGGCCTCACGTCATTGCCCACACCTTCGGTTGGCCCTGACCCCGTCTGCCCGTGGCTGCCCCTTGACTGACCTTGTCACAATAGACATGTCCAAGAACGGGAATATCGAATCCCTCAAGTTTCCCTCATTTCGGCAAGAACTGCTCCAGCAGAGCTACTGGAGTCCCGCCGACGACCTCGGCCGGATCAAAGTGGTGTTGAGCGAAGGGTTTCCACGAGACTCGCTCACCATGCCCATTGAGCGAGTCAGGAATATCGTCACGTTTTCGTTTCAACACGCTCCGCTAGGTATTTGTCCTCGACTCGTAGGTGAATGCCGCGGCCGGTAGCTAATGGAACGGTGCCTAGACGTCCTGGAAAGCTCCTCAATCGCGTGGCCGAACGCTTCCATGTGGCATCGAGCACCCTTTGTCTCGTCGATGCCGGTTCCGTCGTATCCTTCGGATGATTCCGACTCGCACGCGCACTCCCCTTGTCGGCGGGCCAGTGCGTTGCAGAGTAGCTCGTCCGGCTACTCACAGAGCGCGTTGCCCAACCCGTCGACAAACGCCGGGAGGCGACGAGTCACCCAACCAGTCTGCGGCACCCTGCCCTATGCCAACAACGCCTCGTCTGACCCCTTTGGAGAGGCAAATGCCTATTTTGAATGGCTGAGCGGGATTGGTATGGGCGTCGCCGATATGAATCGCGGGGAAGGCCAGGCCAAGGTTCATCGCCGACTCGCACGGAGGACGAGCACAGACATCAGCATGCCGGACTACGTGGAGGTTGCCGAGCAGCCGCTCTACATGCCCGGCCTGCGACAGGAGGACGACGGTCCCTCCAGCATCTTGAAGGTTCCCACGAATACGCCAACCACCAGCGGATATGGGGGGTGTGAACAAGACGGTACAGGCTGGCGCTCCCTGCAGTAATCTCCCTCAGAGCGCGCTGCTAACTGCCGCCAGGAGTCACATTCTCCGGTCTCGCCCATGCCGCGTCGATACCGTCTGATTTGGCAAACTCCCTGACCAACTCCTTGCTCAATCAGCCCATGCCCGTGCATATGCAGCAGCCAAAATTCCACGCGCCTGCGGGGGAGATTAAATCCCGAAAGGAAAACCGCTTCCAACAGCTTGCGGGGCCGTCCCCCTCTGCAATACCCACTGCTTTGACCTCCGGCCAGGACCACCAGGAGATGCGCCGCGTTTCTCAGCAAATGTATATACCATCTGGCGGAAGCCTGCCCGCTTGCACGGTGTCGTCTCAGGTCGACAGCCCCGAGCCTATGCAGCGAGTTTCCTCCATGGGCCGTGAGCTCAGCGCCGGCGTCAGCAACTTGTCGACAAGCGACACGCCTCTCAGCGCTGCTTCTGGAAACTCTGTAGAGAAGGGGACAAAACGCGCCCGCCAACATACTCCCGCGTCTGCCCGCGTAATCGACGAAGAGGACGAGCCGCGACGTGGTAGCCCCCGAGTGCGTCTGACCCCTTTTACGGAGCGAGCGGCGGAGGAGATTAAATGATTGGGCTCTCAGCGCTATCACCTCAGTATCTTCAACGGGTCTTTGTCATGGCTGTCTGCTGGAGTGGAGTTACAGAGCACGTGTCAGTATGAATACGTCTACGCCATGCGCATTGTTATCTAATGGTTGACGGGCCCAGGTGGTTGAGGCATGAACGTCTATTCCTGACGCGAAACATACTTCCGAGTTCTCTGGTTAAACGGCGCGGAGTATTCTCAAATGGCGAGCTAGTAGCATTAGCTGTAATGGCAGGCGCAGGCAATACAAACGTGTATATGGATGCAAAGATTGTTTACTCATAATTATAGGTCATGCTCGGCGGCTTGATTCTTGAGCCAGGGACGCGTGTCTCCCAACGACTACTGCCAAGACACGAGGCACCGCTACAAAAAGGAAGTCTTGGAGGGGTGGCAGTATTTGTCTGAATGGCCCAGATATCCTGCCGGCACTCCGTCATGGAGCGGTGAATACCCGCAGGTCCAGTGTGACTGGCCACATGGATGGAGTCAAGTGATTATTAGGTTGGCAGATGGGTGGATGTGTGGATGTGACTGAGATCCAGCCACGTGGACGGGTATTGCCACATTGATTGCTTCCGTGGACTGTTCACGATTGTTCGGTTGCTAATGTGGGAGAGATACTACGGCTCGGAGAGCAGGGCCGGTGGTGGAAACATGGTACCAGGGCATCAACGGCACAGGAGGACAAGCTGAGAATAACCCCATAAAGCTACTGATATCAAGAGACCGGCAGGCCTTGGACGTACACCGAGCCTTCCACCAGCGAGGACTGATTGCCCAAGGCGGGGAGTCTCGTCCACTTTCGGAGAATGGTTGATTCCCTGGTGTATTGCTCTAAAGGCCTTTTTCGTTCTGGACCAGAATGCTACTTTCGTCTGCTCCCACGACCCCTGCTTCCCAGGACCGCGAATCAAACAACAGTGCCCGAGCTCAAAGTCCCGGCAAGGCCATTCGTCTCCACCAATGCACCTCTGTCGGGACATCTCACGCACGTCATTGGCGCTGTCCTTCCGTCGTCGCCTCGTTGGTCCCGATGGCCCATCACCGCTGCAACCCGCAGCGCCCATGGCTGCACTTACACGCTGCCGTCGAGCCCTCGCCATCGCACATGATATCAATCCGAGCCGACTGCTTCGCTTCCACTCGCAAATATTGACAGAATGGATGCGACTAGCCAAAACAGAGTCAGTTACAACTGTTACATGTACGCATACGGCCCCCTATGCAGCCGAGCGGGGTAATACTTCGATGCACATGTGGCTAAGATGGAATCTCACACCTCTGGGAATGGCAAGATTGGGTATCATTATCTTGGGTATCCTCCGGTGGTCCCAAAAACTACAAGTCATCTTGCTGATCATCATACGTAGATGGTCTTGCGTCAGAACCTCACGGCACAGCAGAGGGCCAGACTCATCCCGGGCTCAAGCACTTGACTTGACCATGAAAGGCGATCCAGAGTTCGTCATCCTCAAGCATACGGCTTGGCTGCCCGCAGCCCAGTTTGAGAGCGACATCCTCGGCTCCGTCATCCGCTACCCCCTGATGCCGTCCAACGACTTCGTGCCCCTTTCGCCCCTCAAGTACAACGCGTCGCCGTTCCACGAAGGCACTCTCGAGGATTTCCTCCTCACCAACACCGCTGACAGCGCCCACAACGTGTCCCTGACCCTCCAGTCCCTCGCCGGCTTCGCTTTCAAGGGTAGTACCGACGAGGCCGTCCACCTGTCTGGCAAACTTGTCCGCTACCGCCGCCTGACGCAGCACTCGCAATTCTGGGCCAATCTCCGAGCCGATCCAGCCGTCGCGGGGGCCGTGCCGGACTGGATCTCCCTTTTCAACACGTGGCCGCCGTGTCTCGTCGTCGGCATCATGACCGCCATGGCCGTCGAGCTCGACTTTTCGGGCTCGACGTCCCGCCAGCGCAGCGGCATGCTCGAGCTCCCGCTCGGTACGGTCGCGCTTACGGCCGTGGGCGTCCCGCTGCCGCCGGGGGTCGCGCCCGAGACGGGAGATCCCAAGGTCGAGGCCGGTGTGACAAGCAAGGTGGCCAGGGTGTTCAGGGCTGTGGTGCCGGACGAACGAATCTTTGCGCTAGAGCTGCGCATTGTGACGACAGCGACACTACGGTGGAAGGAATTGGCGCTCAAAGAGGGCGGCCCGAAGGTCAAGCCGGGGCGGTTGGCGGGTGACGGGAAAGAGTCCAGCAGCGAGGACGAGGGTGAGTCGCCAGCGGTAGAGGATCTGATTCTCGACGAGTTTACAGAGAAAGAGTACATGCAGATGGTTGGATGAGCCTGATGTCAGTTACAGCGACTACCGCAGCGGCGCCATGATAGTTGTGCCAGTTCGCCGTCACGAGATGAATGCTGCAAAATATTCGTTTTATTCATCTTTTTTTTTTCTTTTTCAAGAGAGCTGGTTGCTAGCGTACGGATTCCCATGTGTTATCCCTAGCGGGCAGAGATGCCTGGCGTCTGGTCCGATCCCGATACGTCGTATACGAAGCACCATCTTGACACTCATGCGGCTCACAACCCCCTCTATTTGAGACGACGCTTGAGATCACCTTTGATAGTCACCTCCTCCGTTTGGTTGATGTATCCCGTCGGGCTGATCCAGTCATAGTCTCCCATCCGCTTCCCCATCAGCTTGAATATCCTTCTCATGCCTTCGGGGCTCCTTGGATTGATGATCCATGGGTAGTCCGGCCATTGCGTCTCGATGTAGCCGATCATGAATGCCGCAATGGCCACTGCCACCGGCGTTGCAAAGGACGTGCCGCGCCGATAACTCATACTCGGCCCGTGCTTGGGCATCTTCGACCGCCATATAGGCCGTACATACTCACCCACAATACTGAAGTTGTCGACATCCTCTTCGCGCGCTGGGTTGAAATGAGACGCCTTGCCTTGCCAGGTAGCTGAGTGGACGCAAATAACGCGATGGTATCTCGCCGGGTAGGTGCGAGCACCCTCACCTCCGTCATTGGAGGCAGACGCAAACACCATGATGCCGCTATTGAGACACGCTTCAATCTCCTGGCCCATTTCGTCCGGCGCTCGGACACTCTCAAAGCCGAATGAGAGGGAGATCATATCGACTTGCCAGCTTGTCCTGGCACACTTGATCGCCTTCTGAGATGTCAGCATGCCAGATGTACGACCGAACGTGGGATGCCTACGTCTACCACTTCCTTCCTCTGGCGGACCCTGTCAGAATCCGTAATTTTCCCGACATACAAGTCAACGTTTTTGGCAAGACGGAGGATAATGGCCGCGATGTATGTGCCGTGGCCGGCGGAGTCGACATCGACATCACCGCCGACGAAGCTGATTCTTTCCTTGATCCTTTCGCGGTCCTCGCCACTAAAGACGGGGTGGTCATAGGTGATACCCGAGTCTAGGATCGCGACTTTCAGCCTCTTCTTAGAAGGCAGTCGAGCAATGTCGTATTTGACAAACAGCTCCTGAAACCCTTTGAACCATCGGTCCGTTTTCCTTTGCCTTGCTTTATGTTAGCGGGCAGAACGCATGCATTTTCTTGGGCGAGTTGGAACTTGCTTGGACTCAGTAGTCTCTTGGTCGCCATCCTGATCCAAAAGCCTGCCACCTTCTTCACTGGATTCCGAGAGTTCCTGTTTCTCTTCAGAGTCGCCTTTGGTCTGACATGACTCATCGGGGGTGTATATCTCTGTCATTGGCACGACGTCTGAGGATACGACCGGGTCCAAAGAAATGGAATCCGATTCGACAACTCCGGGGGCTTGGGAGCCGAGCCATTCGGGATTATCGTCATCTGAGGGCAGCTCCGTTGTTGAGAATCTTATGGGACTGGGACTGAAAGCCTCGGGTTCCTTATCGCGTGACCACGCCTGTCTGAAGAGTCGCCCGAGCGGCGCGACGATGTAAGTGTATACGTTGTCGCGGATGCTGTCTGGGTCAGTGCCAAGCTTCCCAGTGTCGGGCTTCAAGCATATCTCGACGATGTCCTTTGCAGCCTGGTAGGCATTGCGACGTTCCCACAATGGCGACAGGATGATCAGGCCGGCCGTATAATGGTCGTCGTTCTCGATGGGCTGGTTGTTTTCGTCGAGGGATTCCCCAGACCGATATCCTTCAATGCCTTCTCCTAGCTCAATCTCAAGGAGCATGATGCCTAGAGCGAGGATCTTGGGGTACGGGTGAGTCATGAAGGAAAACTCCCCGCCAAAACCTTGCCCAGAAGACGACCCATTCACCGCCGAACCTTTGGTTTGCAAGCGGTCCGAACTCAGCTCGGCGGCAAAGAACGGCCTGTGGATCATAGTGAGGACATCCGGGGACTTGGACATGTTGTTTAGCTGCTCGCGCATAAAGTGTATGGTGTGCTTTGTCCAGTTTCTTGCCATCCAGTCCGAATCGTAGAACTGCCATACCGCTTTCGCAAGCAGGTATGACAGCAAAACCTTTAGCCGGTCATCGCCATTCAGCTTCCGTCTTTCCAACACGGTGGCAAGCGACACGCTCGACGCCCGTAGCATCACGAGCCTGTTTAAACTCTCGACATTGAGACGCACTCCCACAGAGGCGAGCCTGTCTTCAGTGGCATCGAGAACAAGACAACCCCAGTGCTGGTGGAGGATGAGTTCGCAGAAGTGCCGTGGCGAGGATAATTTGCACGGGGAGGATTCCGCAGTGCCGAGCCGTTGTATCCGCACCGCTGCATGATCGGGTGGGCTGTTTATTTCATGAGATTAGAACTTTGCCATGGCAATGGCCGGAGCGAAAAGGGATATATCAGGCGTCTACCTTTGTGCGCAAACTCGCACATGGACCTCCTTCCACCTGACCAGGCCGGCATGTGCGTTTTCATGACGATGCAGGAGGAACAGCTTGAAAGGAACCCAATCCTTGCCCTCGTCCAGCCTGTCGACTCGGGCAAGCGCCACGTTTGCTTTGAACTCGCGGCCGCAGCTGTCTTTATGCTGTGTGAAGCTACACAGCGACGTATATAGCGTCCGCAGGCTATCGGTATCCTTGTCGTTCTCGGTCGGCTTGCCACCCGGTACTATTAGATCAGAGAGCAGCGGGCCGCGGAGGGGCTTCTGCGTGTTTGCAAAGTTGGAGAAGGACGTCTTGAATTTTTGCCGGTGCTTGGGATCCCGGCTCCGCGCAAGCTTGGTAATGCTTGTTTCGGCATCTTGCCTGGCTCTCTGTCTGACCACCTGCGGGCGCCCGCGGAGGAGACTGTAAATCTTGGTGTAGGTTGCCGGGGCGAACTTGGTGCCTTGTCTGGGCGGCGTGAGAGCTGACGGCCACTGGAAAATGTCATCGACTCTTAGCGAAATCTGTCTCGGGCTGCATCAAATGGTAGGCAGACGTGTGAAACTTACTCTAATGAGCGTCTCAAGAGCAGCGAGTAGCTTGATGGTCCTTTGCTCGTTGCCACCATCGAGCTCGTCGAGTCGTGTCTCTACATCCGCAAGCAGCGGCCCGAGGGTAGTTAGGAAGGGGTCGGCGCCGTCCGCTTGCGCCGCCAAAGACTCGGAGATCTCGCGGAGCTCCCCAGCTGCTTCCCGAGCAAAGGTCACGGCGGTAAGAGGAGTGGCTCGCGCCGACTTGTTCATGACGTCGGTATAGGCGTACATCAAATAGGGAGAGAGGCTACATGTACTCGTAGTGACTGGCAAAACGGGCTAGGCAGTGGACATGACAGAAGGGCCAGGGCCTCGACCCCTCCCTGTCGCGTAGATCGAGAGTGAGATATAAGCAGAGGCGGCCCGTTTCGCGGTCAGCCTCGTTATTATTATCCGTTGGTCTGATTGCTTCCCAGGCAACCCTGCTCATGTCCAATAATCATGTAATGTAACCCGTGCGGGGCAATCACTGCCCAAGCAACTCCCCCTCTCATCGATCGAACGACAAAGCTGCCCAGCAGTCGCCAGTCCTGGTCACTTGGTCACCCGAGTTGCCACTATCCCCTCGGTTTGGAGGGCGGCGCTCGGCAGCTTCTTTAGTTCATCTTAGACGTTCGTCTCTGATCCGGACCATCCGCTGGCGTCTGGTTACAGCGTCCTGCCATCCCCATGACACATCCTGGACAGGCCTCGCAATGGACACGGGCGACGACATTTGCCATGGGGCTAAAACTTGCATGCATCTGTTTGAAACTTCTGCAGTAAGCACAGCTCCAGGAGATCATGCTACCTCTATTCGCTCCATGCAAGGCGAGTTCAGTCTCTGGTGTTCGGCCATCAAAGCAACAAGCACGGGCAGGTCATCTCTTGACTACCGACTGCGTAACCATGAAGACGTGCGAAAGACCATATGCCGGCTCCTTACTAGCCTGGCGAGTTCTCTGCGAATATGCGAGCAAAGAGCCACCGGTATGTATGGCGAGGATTCGACCATGGATTCATGGAAATTGACTGTTTTCATCTCACAGATCCAACTGAGACTGAAAAGACATCGGACGACTCTTGTGAGGATCCAGAATCACCAACTGGTACGGAAACCGTCGCCTCGTGGGACGGGATCTCCGCCGAGGGCAGCGACTCGGACTCTCTCCCACTGGCACACACCCAAGCCCCAGATCCAATCATCATGGAGAACCTATCTTATGCTACGATCATCCTTGACCAGCTCACAAGAATCTCGCTCGCCATCAGGAGAGCTGGTGCCAAGTACCGCTTCAAGGAAGCAGACGCTGCATTGAATAAGGACGCGTATACGGATTTCCGCAGTCATCTCACCCGCATTATTCAACGGGCGTTCCCCGACCCAGATGCCGCCTTCCTTACATCCGAGGACAAGATTCGCAGAGCATCAGACTATGAGAGATTGTCAAAAGTCCAGCGACGCCTTGTTGATGTCAGCATTGTGAGGAAGCACCGCATTAAATTCACCATGGATTCGCGCGCGTCAGGGAGCCGGCGAAAGATAGAAGTTCCGGAAGCAACAACCATGAGAGCAGATAATGCCACCCTCGAGGGTGAGCCTGTCTGGGGAGATTCGGAGGCCACTAAAGTTACCAGAGAGTCGCCTCTACCGCCGCCTCCACTGATTCGAGTAAACCGGCCTACTGCACCCTCGACTATGGTTACTGCCCGCACTGCCACCGATGTTGGTTCACAGCTTGATATCACACCCTATCTATCCAGAAAGGCATCCTCGAAGGCGACCAATCTGACGAAGATCGTGTCAGGCCAGCCGTACCCTCGCTGTCCCAGAGTCGAGCCTGGTCGCGCTCTGGTTTGCCCCTACTGTGGTGATGTTCTTCCACCGTCATTTGCGAAGCACGAACCTAGTTGGAAGTAAGCTCCCTGCAATCCTTCCAGGCCGCGTTGCAATGCTAATTTGACGCAAAGAGCGCATGTTGCTCAGGATATCCTGCCATACTCGTGCTTCATAGAGGGATGCGAAACCCCGTTCGAGATGTACCTCACGGCCGAGAACCTGATTTCTCATATGACAGAGATGCACTCATCCACTGTCTGGGCCTGCGTCTATTGCGAATTGAAGGGCGGAGTCTGCGGGCACGCCACCACTGGAATGCAACCCGAGTTCAGCAGCGCTACTGAGTGGGAGGACCATGTGAAGAAAGGTCATCCTGGACGCATCACTGCCCATCAGCGACCAGTTTTGGCAGAGCTGGCGAAACGAAAGGTCATGGGACCGCTCTCTTGCCCTCTGTGCGATAGCTCAAACGCAGAAACACGGGGATCCAAAGTTGTCGGATAAATCCGCTTGACCATTCAAGCAAAAGTGCAGGCCTGCTGTCTTTCCAGCAGCCATTATAGTGGCATATATCTTCTACGCGACAGTAATACGGCCGCCTTGGACCTCTTGCCGTAGCCAGTGTTGATGAATATCAACGTGCCGTAGTTGCGTAGTCAGTCTAGCTGCCTCTTCAGTCACCAGCCTAATAGTCTGCTTGTTATCGCATTCTAGCTAGAAAGGCTCGGCTAGTCTGATCCGTAGGGCCCGAAGCAGCCGGCCTGCAAATATCATCTCTTTAGCTGCCTCTGATAGGGCTAATAACTCGGCTTCCGTGCTAGACGTAGTGACTGTTGGTTGCTTGGTTGCCTTCCAGGCTATTGCCCCGCCGTATAGTCTCAATACGTAGCCTTGAGAGCTTTTCCGGTCTTCCGTATTATCTCCAAACGAGGCATCGCTTGCACAGAGGAAAGTCTCGATAACCTCGTTGCCTTGGCTAACTTGAATACCCCTTCCTAGGCGTATTGCGAAGCAACGGGTCGAATAGAGGTATTGAATTACCCTATTTGCTGCCTCGTGGTGCCCTGTATCCGGGTTCAAGTTGTGCCTTGCAAGCCGGGAGACTGCAAATGAGATATCCGGTCTCGTTGAGATAGCTGCAAAGAGGATTGATCCGACCTTCTGCTGGTATCTATCAATAGATTGCTTTGTGGCCTGGGTCTTCGATTTGAATAGCTCTTCCTGACTCATTGGCGTAGCTGGTGCCTTAGCAAGGTCGATATCGAATTTGTAAGCTATTTTATCGATATAGGCATCCTAGGTCAACTAGATCGTCTTAGTGCCCCTATTCCGTAGGATATGAATCCCAAGGAACCACTTTGGCTCCCCTAGCCGGGTCATCTGATATCTCTCTTCTAGGCCTGCAATAGCTGCCTTTGCGATCGTTGAGTCGGCTTTTCGATATGCCCAGATAATATCATCCACAAAGAAGAAGACGATTACCGATCCCTTAGTCATAATACAGGGCTCTTGCGGGACCCCTTGGAAGCCTAGCTCTTGTAGGGTCTTCGTTAGGTCCCTTTGCCATAGCAAGGGAGATCGTCTTAATCCATAGAGGGCTTTTCGTAGCCGAAGGACCGTGCCGTATTTCTCGTATCCCGGTGGCATTCTCATATAGACAACCTCATCTAGGTCGCAATTAACGAATGCGTTTATAGCGTCCATCTGGTCTAATTCGAGGTCGTGTTCTGCGGCCATTGCCATCAGGGCCCTAAAAGACATACTGGCTAGGGTAGTTGCCCTAGTCGGTAGGACCCCTTTTTCCTGTTGGTTGCCACATACGACGAGCCGGGCTTTGCAACGCAGAAGATAGCCGTGTTTATCGGTCTTATAAGTAAAGACCCACATACAGCCTAAGACTCTCTGTCCCTTTGACCTAGACCAAGGAACCTCGATGAAAGAGCCCATCTTATCGTGTGAGGCAAGGTGGTCTTGCTGGGCCTTGACGAATTCCTCTTTGAATGGGTGGTCTGCAAGGTCCTTCCTAGTCTTAGGGACCGGCGGCAGGTCTCTCTTATGGGCTCGAAATTTAATCCCTGCGTTAAAGGCCCCGTGGAAGGCCGATTCCACACGAATCGGATGAAATTCGTGAAAACGGTAGTCTGTTCGAATATGGGTCGCGGCGGGCCGGCCGGCCGGGTCTGCCGGGTCTGCCGGGTCTGCCGGGTCTTCCGGGTCTGCCGGGTCTTGGCCTTTTCCCACCCCCTCAGGATCGCGGGCCCGATGAC